>JAVBJF010000730.1:0-69816 GCA_033439095.1 Pseudococcus viburni | reverse complement strand
GGCCCAAAAAGTGGAGGTGATTTTTGAAAAAATCCAAATTTGGCATTTTCCAAAATTTCCCTAAAATCGTCCGTTTTAGTCGTTTTCCGTCGTTTCTTCAAGAAACGACACTTTTTGGGCCTCCGGAGGTGATATTTGAAAAAATCCGAAATTGGCATTTTTCAAAATTTCCCTAAAATCGTCCGTTTTAGTCGTTTTCCGTCGTTTCTTCAAGAAACGACACTTTTTGGGCCTCCGGAGGTGATATTTGAAAAAATCCGAAATTGGCATTTTTCAAAATTTCCCTAAAATCGTCCGTTTTAGTCGTTTTCCGTCGTTTCTTCAAGAAACGACACTTTTTGGGCCTCCGGTGGTGATTTTTGAAAAAATCCATTTTTGGCATTTTCCAAAATTTCCCTAAAATTGCCGTTTTTAGTCGTTTTCGTCGTTTTTTCAAGAAACGACACTTTTTGGGCCTCCGGAGGTGATTTTTGAAAAAATCCGAAATTGGCATTTTCCAAATTTTCCTTAAAATCGTCGGTTTTAGTCGTTTTTCGTCGTTTCTTCAAGAAACGACACTTTTTGGGCCTCCGGAGGTGATTTTTGAAATAATCCGAAATTGGCATTTTTCAAAATTTCCTTAAAATCGTCGGTTTCGGTCGTTTTTGGTCGTTTCTTCAAGAAACGACACTTTTTGGGCCTCCGGAGGTGATTTTTGAAAAAATCAAAATTTGGGATTTTCCAAAATATCCCTAAAATTGTCGTTTTTTGTCGTTTCTTCAAGAAACGACACTCTTTGGGCCTCCGGAGGTGATTTTTGAAAAAATCAAAATTTGGCATTTTCCAAAATTTCCCTAAAATTGTCGTTTTCAGTCGTTTTTCGTCGTTTCTTCAAGAAACGACACTTTTTGGGCCTCCGCAGGTGATTTTTGAAAAAATCCAAAATTGGCATTTTTCAAATTTTCCTTAAAATCGTCGGTTTTAGTCGTTTTTCGTCGTTTCTTCAAGAAACGACACTTTTTGGGCCTCCGGAGGTGATTTTTGAAAAAATCCGAAATTGGCATTTTTCAAAATTTCCTTAAAATCGTCGGTTACGGTCGTTTTTTGGCGTTTCTTCAAGAAACGACACTTTTTGGGCCTCCGGAGGTGATTTTTGAAAAAATCCAAATTTGGCATTTTCCAAAATTTCCCTAAAATTGTCGTTTTTTGTCGCTTCTTCAAGAAACGACACTTTTTGGGCCTCCGGAGGTGATTATTGAAAGAATCCAAATTTGTCATTTTCCAAAATTTCCCTAAAATTGTCGTTTTCTGTCGTTTCTTCAAGAAACGACACTTTTTGGGCCTCTGGAAGTGATTTTTGAAAAAATCCAAATTTGGCATTATCCAAAATTTCCCTAAAATCGTCGTTTTTAGTCGTTTTTCGTCGTTTCTTCAAGAAACGACACTTTTTGGGCCTCCGGAGGTGATTTTTTTAAAAATCCGAAATTGGCATTTTTCAAAATTTCCTTTAAATCGTCGGTTTTAGTCGTTTTTCGTAGTTTCTTCAAGAAACGACACTTTTTGGGCCTCCGGAGGTGATTTTTGAAAAATCCAAATTTGGCATTTTCCATAATTTCCCTAAAATTGTCGTTTTTCGTCGCTTCTTCAAGAAACGACACTTTTTGGGCCTCTGGAAGTGATTTTTGAAAAAATCCAAATTTGGCATTTTCCAAAATTTCCCTAAAATTGTTGTTTTTGGTCATTTTTTGTCGTTTCTTCAAGAAACGACACTTTTTGGGCCTCCGGAGGTGATTTTTGAAAAATTCCGAAATTGGTATTTTTCAAAATTTCCCTAAAATCGTCGGTTTTAGTCGTTTTTCGTCGTTTCTTCAAGAAACGACACTTTTTGGGCCTCCGGAGGTGATTTTTGAAAAAATCCAAATTTGGCATTTTCCAAAATTTCCCTAAAATCGTTGTTTTTAGCCGTTTTTCGTCGTTTCTTCAAGAAACGACACTTTTTGGGCCTCCAGAGGTGATTTTTGAAAAAACCCAAATTTTTATCATTTTCCAAAATTATCCCAAAATTGCCGTTTTTAGTCGTTTTCGTCGTTTTCTCAAGAAACGACACTTTTTGGGCCTCCGGAGGTGATTTTTGAAAAAATCCAAATTTGGCATCTTCCAAAATTTCCCTAAAATTGTCGTTTTTTGTCGCTTCTTCAAGAAACGACACTTTTTGGCCCTCCGGAGGTGATTATTGAAAGAATCCAAATTTGTCATTTTCCAAAATTTTCCTAAAATTGTCGTTTTCTGTCGTTTCTTCAAGAAACGACACTTTTTGGGCCTCTGGAAGTGATTTTTGAAAAAATCCAAATTTGGCATTTTCCAAAATTTCCCTAAAATTGTTGTTTTCGGTCATTTTTCGTCGTTTCTTCAAGAAACGACACTTTTTGGGCCTCCGGAGGTGATTTTTTAAAAAATCCGAAATTGGCATTTTTCAAAATTTCCTTTAAATCGTCGGTTTCAGTCGTTTTTCGTAGTTTCTTCAAGAAACGACACTTTTTGGGCCTCCGGAGGTGATTTATGAAAAAATCTTAAATTGACATTTTTCAAAATTTCCCTAAAATCGTCGGTTTTAGTCGTTTTTCGTCGTTTCTTCAAGAAACGACAATTTTTGGGCCTTCGGAGGTGATTTTTGAAAAAATCCAAATTTGGCATTTTCCAAAATTTCCCTAAAATCGTTGTTTTTAGTCGTTTTTCGTCGTTTCTTCAAGAAACGACACTTTTTGGGCCTCCAGAGGTGATTTTTGAAAAAACCCAAATTTTTATCATTTTCCAAAATTATCCCAAAATTGCCGTTTTTAGTCGTTTTCGTCGTTTTTTCAAGAAACGACACTTTTTGGGCCTCCGGAGGTGATTTTTGAAAAAATCCGAAATTGGCATTTTTCAAAATTTCCTTAAAATCGTCGGTTTCGGTCGTTTTTTGTCGTTTCTTCAAGAAACGACACTTTTTGGGCCTCCGGAGGTGATTTTTGAAAAAATCCAAATTTGGCATTTTCCAAAATTTCCCTAAAATTGTCGTTTTTCGTCGCTTCTTCAAGAAACGACACTTTTTGGGCCTCCGGAGGTGATTATTGAAAGAATCCAAATCTGTCATTTTTCAAAATTTCCCTAAAATCGTCGTTTTCAGTCGTTTTTCGTCGTTTCTTCAAGAAACGACACTTTTTGGGAATCCGGAGGTGATTTTTGAAAAATTCCGAAATTGGTATTTTTCAAAATTTCCCTAAAATCATCCTGAAATTTTGGAAAATGCCTAATTTGGATTTTTTCAAAAATCACCTCCAGAGGCCCAAAAAGTGTCGTTTCTTGAAGAAACGACAAAAAACGACAAAAAACGACAATTTTCCTGAAATTTTGGAAAATGCCTAATTTGGATTTTTTCAAAAATCACCTCCAGAGGCCCAAAAAGTGTCGTTTCTTGAAGAAACGACAAGAAACGACTAAAACCGACGATTTTAAAGAAATTTTGAAAAATGCCAATTTCGGATTTTGTCAAAAATCACCTCCGGAGGCCCAAAGAGTGTCGTTTCTTGAAGAAACGACGAAAACCGACTGAAAACGACAATTTTAGTGAAATTTTGGAAAATGCCTAATTTGGATTTTTTCAAAAATCAGCTCCGGAGGCCCAAAAAGTGTCGTTTTTTGAAGAAACGACGAAAAACGACTAAAAACGACGATTTTATGGAAATTTTGACAAGACACTTTTTGGGCCTCCGGAGGTGATTTTTGAAAAAATCCAAATTTGGCATTTTCCAAAATTTCCCTAAAATTGTTGTTTTCGGTCATTTTTCGTCGTTTCTTCAAGAAACGACACTTTTTGGGCCTCCGGAGGTGATTTTTGAAAAAATCCGAAATTGGCATTTTTCAAAATTTCCCTAAAATCGTCGGTTTTAGTCGTTTTTTGTCGTTTCTTCAAGAAACGACACTTTTTGGGCCTCCGGAAGTGATTTTTGAAAAAATCCGAAATTGGCATTTTTCAAAATTTCCTTAAAATCGTCGTTTTCAGTCGTTTTTTGTCGTTTCTTCAAGAAACGACACTTTTTGAGCCTCCGGAGGTGATTTTTGAAAAAATCCAATTTTGGCATTTTTCAAAATTTCCTTAAAATCGTCGTTTTCAGTCGTTTTTTGTCGTTTCTTCAAGAAACGACACTTTTTGGGCCTCCGGAGGTGATTTTTGAAAAAATCCAAATTAAGCATTTTCCAAAATTTCAGGAAAATTGTCGTTTTTCGTCGGTTCTTCAAGAAACGGCCCTTTTTGGGCCTCCGGAGGTGATTTTTGAGAGTCCGAATTTGGCATTTTTCAAAATATCCTCAAAATCGTCGGTTTTAGTCGTTTCTTGTCGTTTCTTCAAGAAACGACACTTTTTGGGCCTCTGGAGGTGATTTTTGAAAAAAATCCAAAATTGACATTTTTCAAAATTTCCTTAAAATCATCGGTTTTAGTCTTTTCATGTCGTTTCTTCAAGAAACGACACTTTTTTGGGCCTCCGGAGGTGATTTTTGAAAAAATCCGAAATTGGCATTTTTCAAAATTTCCCTAAAATCGTCGGTTTTAGTCGTTTTTCGTCGTTTCTTCAAGGAACGACACTTTTTTGGGCCTCCGGAGGTGATTTTTTTGAAAAAATCCAAATTAGGCATTTTCCAAAATTTCAGGAAAATTGTCTTTTTTTAGTCGTTTATCGTCGTTTCTTCAAGAAACGACACTTTTTGGGCCTCCGGAGGTGATTTTTGAAAGAATCCAAATTTGGCATTTTTCAAAATTTTTTTAAAATCGTCGGTTTTAGTCGTTTCTTGTCGTTTCTTCAAGAAACGACGCTTTTTGGGCCTCTGGAGGTGATTTTTGAAAAAATCCGAAACTGACATTTTTCAAAATTTCCTTAAAATCATCGGTTTTAGTCGTTTCATGTCGTTTCTTCAAGAAACGACACTTCTTGGGCCTCCGGAGGTGATTTTTGAAAGAATCCAAATTTGGCATTTTTCAAAATTTTCCTAAAATCGTCGGTTTTAGTCGTTTTTCGTCGTTTCTTCAAGAAACGACACTTTTTGGGCCTCCGGAGGTGATTTTTGAAAAAATCCAAATTTGGCATTATCCAAAATTTCCCTAAAATCGTCGTTTTTAGTCGTTTTTTCGTCGTTTCTTTTCTTCAAGAAACGACACTTTTTGGGCCTCCGGAGGTGATTTTTGAAAAAATCCAATTTTGGCATTTTCCAAAATTTCCCTAAAATCGTCGTTTTTAGTCGTTTTTCGTCGTTTCTTCAAGAAACGACACTTTTTGGGCCTCCATAGGTGATTTTTGAAAAAACACAAATTTTTATCATTTTCCAAAATTTCCCTAAAATTGCCGTTTTTAGTCGTTTTCGTCGTTTTTTCAAGAAACGACACTTTTTGGGCCTCCGGAGGTGATTTTTAAAAAAATCCGAAATTGGCATTTTTTCAAAATTTCCCTAAAATCGTCGTTTTTAGTCGTTTTTCGTCGTTTCTTCAAGAAACGACACTTTTTGGGCCTCCAGAGGTGATTTTTGAAAAAACCCAAATTTTTATCATTTTCCAAAATTATCCCAAAATTGCCGTTTTTAGTCGTTTTCGTCGTTTTTTCAAGAAACGACACTTTTTGGGCCTCCGGAGGTGATTTTTGAAAAAATCCAAATTTGTCATTTTCCAAAATTTCCCTAAAATTGTCGTTTTTCGTCGTTTCTTCAAAAAACGACACTTTTTGGGCCTCCGGAGGTGATTTTTGAAAAAATCCAAATTTGGCATTTTGCAAAATTTCAGGAAAATTGTCGTTTCTTCAAGAAACGACACTTTTTGGGCCTCCGGAAGTGATTTTTGAAAAAATCCAAATTTTTATCATTTTCCAAAATTTCCCTAAAATTGCCGTTTTTAGTCGTTTTCGTCGTTTTTTCAAGAAACGACACTTTTTGGGCCTCCGGAGGTGATTTTTGAAAAAATCCAAATTTGGCATTTTCCAAAATTTCCCTAAAATTGTCGTTTTTAGTCGTTTTTCGTCGTTTTTTCAAGAAACGACACTTTTTGGGCCTCCGGAGGTGATTTTTGAAAAAATCCAAATTTGGCATTATCCAAAATTTCCCTAAAATCGTCGTTTTTAGTCGTTTTTCGTCGTTTCTTCAAGAAACGACACTTTTTGGGCCTCCGGAGGTGATTTTTGAAAAAATCCAAATTTGACATTTTCCAAAATTTCCCTAAAATCGTCGTTTTTAGTCGTTTTTCGTCGTTTTTCGTCGTTTCTTCAAGAAACGACACTTTTTGGGCCTCCGGAGGTTATTTTTTTAAAAATCCGAAATTGCCATTTTTCAAAATTTCCCTAAAATCGTCCGTTTTAGTCGTTTTCCGTCGTTTCTTCAAAAAACGACACTTTTTGGGCCTCCGGAGGTGATTTTTAAAAAAACCCGAAATTGACATTTTTCAAAATTTCCTTAAAATCGTCGTTTTTAGTCGTTTTTAGTCGTTTCTTCAAGAAACGACACGGATTTTTTCAAAAATCACCTCCGGAGGCCCAAAAAGTGTCGTTTCTCGAAGAAACGACAAGAAACGACAAAAAACGACGATTTTGAGGCAATTTTGAAAAATGTCAATTTCGGTTTTTTTCAAGAATCAAGACCGGAGGCCGAAAAAGTGTCGTTTTTTGAAGAAACGACTAAAACCGACGATTTTAAGGAAATTTTGAAAAAATGTCAATTTCGGATTCTTTCAAAAATCACCTCCGGAGGCCCAAAAAGTGTCGTTTCTTGAAAAAACGACGAAAAACGACTAAAAACGACGATTTTAGGGATATTTTGAAAAATGTCAATTTCGGATTTTTTCATAAATCAAGTCCGGAGGCCCAAAAAGGGACAAGAAACGACTAAAACCGACGATTTTAAAGAAATTTTGAAAAATGCCAATTTCGGATTTTTTCAAAAATCACCTCCGGAGGCCCAAAAAGTGTCGTTTCTTGAAGAAACGACAAAAAACGACGTTTTTTGAAGAACTTTCAAAAATGACATTTTTAGGTTTTTCCAGAAATCACCTCAGGAGGCCGAAAAAGTGTCGTTTCTTGAAGAAACGACGAAGAACGACGAAAAACGACGATTTTGGAGAACTTTCAAAAATGACATTTTTAGGTTTTTCCAGAAATCACCTCAGGAGGCCGAAAAAGTGTCGTTTCTTGAAGAAACGACACGAAACGACGAAAAACGACGTTTTTTGGAGAACTTTCAAAAATGTCATTTTTAGGTTTTTCCAGAAATCACCTCAGGAGGCCGAAAAAGTGTCGTTTCTTGAAGAAACGACACTTTTTCAGGCTCCTGATTTGATTTCTGACAAAAACTCAAAAAGGTCATTTTTACAAGATCGCCAAAAATCGTCGTTTTTCGTCAGTTTTCGTCGTTTGGTGCCGTTTCTTCAAGAAACGACTCTTTTTCGGTCTCCTGAAGTGATTTCTTCAAAAACCTAAAAATGACATTGTTGAAAGTTCTTCAAAAAACGTCGTTTTTTGTCGTTTCTTCAAGAAACGACACTTTTTCGGCCTCGTGAGGTGATTTCTGGAAAAACCTAAAAATGTCATTTTTACAAGATCGCCAAAAATCGTAAATTTTCGTCGTTTCGTTTCGTTTCTTTTAGAAACGACACTTTTTCGGCCTCCCGAGTTGATTTGTGAAAAAACTCAAAAATGGCATTTTCTCAAGTTCTCAAAAAATCGTCAATTCTTGCCGTTTCTTGTCGTTTCTTCGAGAAACGACACTTGTTCGCCCTCCTGAGTTGATTTTTTGAAAAACTCGAACAAGTTTTCCAAAAATCGTTAATTTTTGGAAAAACTCAAAAATGGCACTTTTTTAAGTCCTCCCAAAATTGTCGTTTCTTCAAGAAACGACTCGTCTTTTTCGGCCTCCCGAGTTAATTTTATAAAAACTCATGAATGGCATTTTTACCATACCTGTTGTTTCTTCAAAAAATGTCAAAAACCAAAATTTTAAGCTTTCTGGAGCGGTTTTTTGATAAACATCAAAAAGTTCTCTTTCAAGGAACTTCCCTTAAAATGGCCATTTCGTATGGTATTTTTAAAAATCGACAAAAACGGCACTTTTTTAGCCTTCTGGAGTGGTCTTTGAAAAACATTAAAAATTACCATTTTCTCGTTATGTAATGTTGTTAAATCTCGTCGTTTCTTGAAAAAATGATGACGTGCGATGATTCTGGGATTCAAATTCATCGCAAATTCATCGCAGCCAAAACTGCTTGCCATAATCGTAGGATGAGAATTCATTCAAATTTTCATCCCAGCCTCAAAAATTCGGAAGATATGTGCGATGATTAAGTATGCGATGAAAATTTATCGCAAATTCGTCGTCATCAAGAATGCTCGGAAAATTCGTTGAATGATTTTTTTTTTTTTGAAAAATCATTGGAATGCGTTTATCAGCCTCAGAAACTAAAAAAAGTAAATTAAAAGTGCCATGATTCTGCGATGAAAATTCATCAATTAATCATTGCACTCAAAAAGGCTTAAAAAAATTGTGAGATTATTTTTTTTGGATGAGAATTTCTTCAAATTTTCATCTCAGCCTCAAAAACTCGGAAAATAGATACGTGGGATGATTTGCGATGAAAATTCCTGCCATAATTTCTCGGAAATATCTTGAGATGATTTTTTTGGGATGATAATTCATTCGAATTTTCATCCCAGACACAAAAACTCGAAAAGGGAAAACCTATTTTGACGCGTATCATGAGTTCCCGGAATAATTGGAAATACTATTTTCTTTATACATGCTACGAAAACGTAGGATTTCTCCCGTTCCGTAGGGTGCGAAAATACTCGATTTCATCGCAGTGTACTTTCCCGTCACACTGCGATGAAAAGTACTCTTTTCCATAGATTCCATCGCAGTGTGACGAAAAGAAGCGATTTTCAAGTCACTGCTTGCAAAAGTGTTATAGGGTACGAACGTGAACATTTCTTGTCTCGTGCGGTGGCGTCACTCGCTTCGCTCGTTCCGCCAACTCTCGCACTCGACAAGAAAACGTTCACTTTCGCACCCTGTACAGTAATATACTATTCCACCGTTTTTACCGCCGCTTGGAATACTTGGAAAACATTTTGACGGGTTTTATGGGATGGGCGCCCAGAATGACCAGAAACAATTTATTTCCACGGGTTTTACGAGTGCCCGCAGTATGCGCCAATAATTTATTTCCATGAGTTTAATGTGTCCCCGGAGGCCGGAATGCCCGAAAAATTTATTTCCACGAGTTCTGCGGTTGACCGAAATGCCCGGAAAATTTTAATTTACCAGCGTTGAAGATGGTCGGGTAGTCGGGATGGCGCTGGTAGCATTGGCAGCATTGAATGAACTCCGTCGCATGACGTCATTTCACGAGGGCAACCCTGTTCTCTGTTGTTTTGTAACTTTGACAAAGTAGGTGGGATACATACATGCATCGATCTCGATCAAAACAAAAACAAAGCAAAAAGAAAAATTCGAACAGAATAAAAAATGTGACTACTTGATAAAAATAAAAAATCCCGCCGTAAGTTGAATCCATACTGTTGATACCAAGTGATTCTAGTCATTTTTTCAGTTGTATCTCAAAATTAGAGGTTGTTGACAAAAAAAATCGCGTGTTCAAATAGATACTAGTGAATTCATTATGATCTATGAATCATCGTTACCTTTTCTCAGCGTGCTTTCGTAATTCAACTCGTGAAAATTTTTCCACGTGAAGTGAAAAATATTTGAAGCATTGTTCGAGCTCATCTGTAAGTCTCAAGGTAAGCTATTTAATTACTCGAATTCCTCTACAGTTCATGAACCGCTTACCTTATATTTACTCTATTTCAGATGGACGAGGAAGATTTATTGCTGGTACCCAAGACCATCAAAGATTACGTAGATATCGCCGGTGGCAAGGTTGCTTTAGAAGCATTGAAATCTGATTTCAGAAAAGCATATAATTCAACTATACCTTACGCTGATTTAGGATATCCAGACATTTATTCATTTCTACGCTCGGTTCGAGGAATTCATGTGCAAGAACACGACGACGACTTCTATCTGATATCGAATTCACGAAGAAAAAACTATCCTGTGCCGAAAAATGACGAGATAGACGACGTTGCCAATATCACCATTCAACTGAATAAAAATTTAGTCATCGGCGATAAAGTTGGTAAACGAAAAATTACATTAAAATCGTCAGGAAATACGAATATGAACGCTAGAAAATCGATTCTTGATAAAATGAATTTATATTCGAGCAGTGCCATCGAAAATAGTTCCAGCAAGGTGAACGAAACTCAGAATAACGAAACATTATCAAACTGTACCGAAACATCTGAAACATATTCGGATTATATCGATACACCGAGTTTATACTCAAATGACATATCAAACGGTGATCAAGACGTGTTCAACTCTCCAAACGTGTACGACAGCAGTGCTTATTTCCCATCGCAATCGATTTCCGTAGATTGTTCAAGTTCCAGTAATTATTTCGCATCGCAACCGATATCTGTAGATTGCTCAAGTTCCAGTAATTATTTCGCATCGCAACCGATATCTGCAGATTGCTCAAGCTCCAGTAATTATTTCGCATCACTGCCAACATCTGTAGATTCCTCAAGTTCCAATCCGTTACCTTCGTACACTCAGAACCCATATTACCTGCTATTGATCAATTTCGTTGGCAAATATTCTTTGGAGATTCCTGTCTTCGAAACGCGAACGAACGTTTCACCGGATAGCGATGGTATCACGTACAATACTATTTTGAAAATTGGAAACGATAATTTCATCAGTCCGACTTACTACGATTTATCACAGAGCAACAGCGTTTGCGGAAATTTACTCAAAACAGCCTACGAGAGTTTAAAAAACAAGTACGATTATACGTATGTGAATCCCCAACCGAATATAGTTTCCAGTATATTGGAAATTATCAACTCGTACAAGACTGGTTTAAATTCAGAATTTATTAAAGCAGTTTATATACAGAAATACAACATTGCTCCTCCTATAAATTGGATTCAACTGATCGAGAGTACTTCTGCAGTCTACATCGAGCCACTTTCGAATCAAATTATGATCTACCCGTATCGTTCGTTTCTATCGATCACTCCGTATTCGTCGTCGTTACCTGATAGAATATTTCCCATCACAGATACGTGGAATATCTTCATATCTAATTGCGTCAATACCAATGAAGTATGGTTTAGAATCCTGGACGAAGATTACGAGAGAAAATATCGCATTCTGTTGTCCGAAATGAACAAACATTACGATCGCAGCGTCGTGAGCGAGATCAAATCGGTCAACGTCGGCGAACTGTACGCTTGTTTCTACGAACAAAATTGGTACCGAGCTGAAGTATTATCGACGAGAGGAAACATGGCTGAATGTCGTATGATCGATACAGGAATCAAAACAGAATTCCTATTCCCGGCTTTATTCCCTTTGAATAATAAATTCACCAATACTCCTCCGCTGGCATTCCGTTGTTCAATGGCTGGTTTGAGCAAGTACGCTCAAATGAAGTACATCAGTTGTCAACTGATACAGATTATCAATAACGAGGTAGCCACCGGTAAAGTGAATACTGAAATTACCAACGAGCTGTCTATGGATGTATATTTGAAGAATAGAGCTTTCAACGTCAGCGTTAACAAATTCGTCTTGAATAAGATTAAAAATGAGTTGAATGTGCCGAAGTTGATGAATATAGGAGAAGTATTCAATATCTATTTGTTATCAGTCGACGACTCCGGTGTAGCTCGAGTTCAAATTGAGAGCCGTTCGTTACAATTACTACAGCATGCTTTGGATTGTGCCTCGAAAGCTATCGAACAAGATGGAAATAGAAGATCATTCTATATCACCTCGTTTTCGAATTTAGATTTGGAAAAAATATACTTAATTCAGTTGGATAAACGTTGGAAACGAATTATGATCAAAACTCTTCTCAGTGGGAACAAAGCGAACGTTTTATGTATCGATACCGGTGATTGTAAAGTTATCGATACGAAAAACATCGTTTGTACCGATTCTTTGCCCGATACATTAATTCACATTTCCCCTCAATACCAAGCAGTTAAAGTATCTGTTTCGGATAATACAACAAAAAAAATGATCTCGTTCATGGACCGTTTTTGTGCCAAGACAAATGTACGAAATGCTACATTGACGATGAGAATCCTCAGAATCGAAAGCGATCCGGTCGTACAATTGTGTAAACGAATAAGTAACGATGAAATGATCCCATTAAAAGATATCTTCTTAGAGAAATGCGAACAAGTCACGAGTATAAATTTCGTGAATAATTTAAGTAACATTCTGCCTGATAATTTAATCTTCGATTTGTTCAACAACGCTTCCAGTTCGGTTATTCCTAAACTAGAATTGAAAAAAGGAGAAGTCAAGAAAGCAGTCGTCTTGAAAGCTCTAACTCCGACGAATTTCATATTGAAAATCGAAAATCAGCCGAGATTTGCCGAATTCATGCTCGATTTCAACAACTATCATAATTTATTTTCTCCGGCACCCGTATCGAGTGTCTGTATCGGACAGTGTTACGCGGTACAGTTGGAAAACTGTATCTGGTATCGTGGATTAGCTCTATTTGTGATGGATGATACTGTCGTCGTTCGTTTGGTGGATTTCGGCGAAGCTGTAACCATTCCTATGACAGCGATTTTTAATACAATGCAAGAATTTGCATTGTTTCCTGCCCAAACCGTGAACGCCAAGTTGATGAATGTTAAGCCAATACGAGGCGAATGGACTCAACAAGATTGCTACCGGTTTAAAGAGATCGTGTATCAGAAGATCTTGAATTGCGTCATCGTTGATTGTACAGATACCCTTTTTAAAGTTCTTTTATTAGACGATACGAATCATAGAGAAACTATCAACGTTACTTCGGTTCTGCTACAAGAAAAAAGAGCGGTTCTCGAAGAAATTTAAAGTTAACCGTTTTGTTTTCCTCTTTTTTTTTAGTTTTACTTTGTGATGTGTTTTACGCTTATTAAGATTAATCGTTTCGTTATTTCGCATTTTTCGTATTTGTATGAATTTATTTACTTAATGGTGTTTTATTTTCTATTTATTTTTTCTTAGGAAAAACTATCGTTTTGGTGTATCTCAATACGCAGTATTGTTCTTGGAATATCTTTTGCTGTTCGAATGCTAATTGCGAGTATTATAAAATTTATTTGTATCTGGATCGAAGTTTGTATACATTGTTATGAATTCGATGTAATTATCCATTTTCTTTAATCGTTCTACCTCGTTATTTTGACCTCTTTTTTTGAAAAAAAAAATCGTTTACCTACTTGTACAAATTAAGTGTAGTTTGTAATTAAACGTCGAATCATCGAGTTTTTATTTGTTCGAAAAATGTGTAATTTGGATTATGGAAATACCTGAAGTCAGCAAATTCCTACTTACATTCATATATATTTCTTAGCATTCAACGTTTGAAATATTATACTTCAGTAATTCCGGAAGTGTTTGGAACAACACAGCGAGAAGAGCGGTAAACAACCTATTTTATTTGAGAAAATTTTTCTCTTTGACTATTTGGAGAGGAAGTTTGATTTTTTTTTTAATAAATAAACATACGAATTGAAGAGAGGTATTTATCGTTTGTGAATGACGAGTAAAAAAATAATTATAGAATCTTCAAAACTTTATTTTTGTCACTCGTTGTTTTGGTTTGCTAGTTCGATATCAATCTTAATAATTATTATAGAATATGAACGGCACATCCCTTCCTCTTCTACTTTTTCACGTAAATTGGCCATAAATGAACATAGATCAAAGTTTTGGACTTGAAAAGAAACCCAATTACACATTGACATTTCACCAGACATAAAAAGTATAGGTACATACCTAAATGTTGAACTATATGTATTAACATTTTTTGTTGATCTTAGAAAAACTTTGGGAATTTTTACAGATCAAATAAAATTAGACTTTATTCTGAAATTTTAGATGAATTGAGAAGAAATGTCAGAATGACGGTCAATTAGAAAAAAAATTGATCAAAAACAATAATTTTCTGATACGAGATTATTTTCAAATCACAGAAATTGCTTAGCAATTTTGAAAATTTGAAAAGAAACGAAAAAAGTTGAAACATTTGATAATTTAAAAAATCGAAATTGGTGCTTCAAGTTCAAAATGATTTTATTTTCTACATCTCACAAAATATCAAAAGAATTACCCACAGAAATGTAAAATTTGATAGATTCACTTTTTAATCTATTAAAATAACTCAATTTGAAAATGATTTACGGATTTACCTACTTATTTAAAAAGTTTTAAATATTAGAAATTTTAATTAATTGTCACCAAAATAGGAAAAAAAATCAGAATAGGCATCTAATTTTTTTTAGATTGAAGAGAGAAATCCTTAAAGCATTCTTACCTATATCCATCTTTGCACCTGCCGAGCTGAATTTTTGTAATTTTCCATTTCTCCTGCATCCAGGGTTGAATTTCTATAATTTTCAATTTATCCTGTACCCTCCTTCTGAGCTGAATTCTGGTAATTTAAAAATTCTCTTGTACACCTCTTCAGGCTGATTTTTTTTGTAATTTCAGATTTCTCCTGTACTTATCCCTCTTTGGAGCTAAATTTTCGTACCTAATTCCGAACTTCAACTGAGCCTCCTTCCTTCATCCCGGAACTAAATAAGTAGTTTCCAATTTCCATTGTACTCTTCCCCCGAGCTGATTGTTCGTAATTTTCGATGTCTCCTGACACCCCCCCCCCCCCTCTAGAACTGAATTTCGGTTATTTCAAGATTCTCCTTTACTTTTCCTCTCTAAAATCGAATTTTAAAAGTAGGACCTTTTTCCTGGGCTGGATTTAGGTAATTTGAAAATTCTGCTCTAGGTATCACCTTCGGCGTTCAATTTTCATAATTTTCTATCCCTCTATCCCCCTCCACCAGTTGAATTTCGATAATTTTAATTCCCCCCCCCCCCCCCACACAGAACTGAATTCAGGTAATTTAAAATAACTTGCAACCAGAGATGAATTTTCGTTATTTATAATTTCTCTTGTGCTCCTCCTTCCCCCTGAGCTAAATTTTGGTCATTTGGAATTCCTTCTGTACGCCCCCAATTCACGTAATTTGACATTTTGTTGGGAGATGAAAAACTTGGAAAAATTTTGTTTATTTTCCTATTTTATTGTAATTTCTCGAAAAAAGTCAATTTTGACGACAGTTTAATTGAAAAAATTATTTTTTCTGTACTTAAGATAGTTGTTAATTTTCTATTTTGGAATTTCTCATCTATTCTTAAAATTGAAAAAAAAAAGCGTTGAAATATCTGAAATTTTAACAGAAAGTCAAATTCAATGAGAGATGATACATTGGATGCCAGGATGGCGAATATTTATTTGGCGTGAAAAGTACTTTTCAAATCACTTTACCAATTTTTTTGTCTTTCCTAAAATCAGTTATTATTCTAACTTTGCCACTTTAAATTATTTTATAATAATCTTTGTTGGATTTTAAAAATTAAATGGACCCCTGTCTCCTTATATGCTAATTTTTATCATTAAAAAATTGTCTACACCAAGTGGGATATACTTGGAGCAATTTGAAGGTGTCTGATCCTCGTTAATTTAAGAGTATCACCGCACCTCAGAACAAACCAAAAAACCACTTCGATTGAAACATCCGTTTGTTTATTCACTTACTTTACTAAATTTTAACAATAATGTATTAAAACATACGACATTAGAACGAAAAAAAAAACGAATTTACACAAGAAACTATATAATAATACGTAAAAACATCTGTACGATAATTCTGGTCGAATATTTGATAAAACACGTAAATTTGTACGACAACTCTAAGGTAACATCAATCGTTGAACTGGTCACTTGGTACCCCATAATATGTTATTGAAATTTCACCCGGCGTGTCCACATTTTGTACCAACGAGAAACGGCTTAAAAATTACGTTATTCATAAGAGGAAAAAAATAAACGAAAACATAAACATGTACTTAAATTACCTTAATGCAATCGAAATTGCAACGAAAACAAAGATCACATCGATTTCATTTAAGAATAACGATACTGAAACGAACACGATTAAAATCTATTGTACACTAAAAGGAGAAAGGCACACAGCTTTTTAAAAATAAATGGAGCCTCGGACGCAAGTATCTGAACCAAAATAAGTATACCGAATACGTGAATAGTAATTGACTCTGATCTTCGAGTTACTTGATTACTTGCCCAGCTTCAAAACGGATCAATTTTTTTACATGTTTTTTTCATCATTGCTTCAAAAACACTATTGCTTTAGAGGATTGGAAGATTTAAATCTAATTATCATTAATAAATGCATTAGAATATTTTTTTGTATTAAAACATCTACTTCACACGTTGAAAAAGTGCAATGTTTATGGCAAAATTAATCAACAGTTTTCCAAACTATGTAGATCCTTAGATCAAATCTCAGCTCAAACATATCGCCATCAATGGAACTCAGAAACTATCTTCTTTCAAAATGACTAAAATGTTGATTTATTTTTAGCATTTTTTTTTTACATACAGTTGTACAATATTGTGATTTAAATGAAAAAAATTAAAAGAGCTTCGCTATTATAAAAAGAAAAATTACAAGGTCTTATGTATCTCGAGAAAAATATCAAATAACAAATTATGTACATAATTTACAACGGATATATTAAAATAGTTACCCAATTATAAATGAATAAAAAAAAGTAAGAGAGAAACATTGAAACATTCATGATAATCACATCGTAAAATCACCAGCACTTGGGTTTCTTTTCAGTATTGCTGTTTTATTTTGGAATATTGAATTTTCGACGTTCATAACAGGCCTATCGACTGAGCATTCAAACGGAGATATGTTTACAAACAAGCAAATTGGTACAAAATTTACCAAAATTGGTATACGCAGATACAAATTAAATCGTAATGTACATTGTCCATCATCCGTTGTCACTTAAATTACAACACGAAGTCTTATTTTTACCGACATGTAAATTTATGTTATACCATTCGCAGAACCGAATTACAATAAAATTTGGCACTCGAAGTAATTCGATAGGTGATCCGAGTACTTTTATTTGGACGAGTATGTTCATCGTCGGGGCACAGCCATTACTGAACATATTCAGATAAGAATTACATTAAAATTTGATAAATCGTACTCGAAAAAACAGAGCAATGTAAATAAAACGTCAAATATGAACGATAGGATTGAAAAATAAAGCAACATACGAAACAGCTCACACTGAGTTGTCACTTCTATGAACTTGCATGAGTCGTATGTTTTAAAATTACAATTTAAAAATTCGCTTAAGAACTAAATAGTATTATAATGTGAAAGCCACTTTTGTAAAAGCATTTGTAATAAACAGATGCCAGTTAACTGGTTCAATTAGAAAAAAAAAACGAGAACTAAAAAAATCACGTAAAAATTTGTAAAAAAAAAATTGGCGAACAAAGAAAAAAATACGTATAATACAAGTTTTAAAAATGAAAAAAGGGGACTGCTAGAATAATTCGGTTAAACTGTGAAAAAAACTCGAGCTTTTTTCGCAATTTCGAGAAGTAAATTCAAGTGAACGACAAATCATTACAAACACTTACAAGTATATATAGGAAGATCGTCTATACGAACAAATTCAATAACAAAAGAAAAACAACAATTGCACTAAGTATTCACTTACAACGATCTGAAACAAAGTTAATCGAAAGAAATTAATACGAATTTCGGTAAAAGGTGTAATATTTTAGTTCAAAAACTGACCAGAGCCTATGCAGATGAAGTTTTCGGCTTAAAACTGAACGAACATCATGGGTAAACCTTAATGCATCGAGAACAGGTAATAAACCCAATAGCGCTGTATCTGATTGATCGCAAAACCATGACTTGATTGGAATAGCGTTATCTACAATTGGGAAAATATCGTAATTAGACATCAGTGGGTAAATAATCATCACAATTGATCTGATTTACTCACCAGGGTAACCTTTATAAGCGCCAGGAGAATTATCGAGAATAAATATATTAGAAAGATCACCGGTTATGGCGGATAAATCTTTAGTATACGATCCCAGCTCTGGTGTGCAATGTTGTCTGTAATATCTTCTTTTTAAAATACCTCGATTATTATCTAACTTATCGGCAACACCGGCGCCATACACTTCCATACTGGCAGTAAACACAACCAGTTCGTACCACTGTGACACCTAAATCACACAGTTTTATCAGCTTTTTGTTTAATTACTCCGTAGCCTTGAGACATTGGCTAATTATCGTGATTTCCGAAAACTTACAATATCGAGAAAGAAATCAACGAACGGTCTTTTATGGACGAAAAATCTGACAGGATGACGTTCTATCGTTACTCTTAGAATAAAATCTGGAGGAATGTTGGATTTATTGGCCTGTCGTATGACGCCGTCATGATTCGAATGGATCAACGTCTCGTCCAGATCTAATACGAAAACTTTCCTTCGAACGAGGCCTACGACAGTAACAAGTATTTTAATTATTTTCGCGATGATATCGATTAATTGAGATATGCCTTACTCAGTCGGTGCATCGACAAAGGGGACAAAGGATAATTTTCATATTTGACCGTTTGCTGGTAACGAACCTGTAACAAAATTAAAACACATTAGAAAACAAACAAAAGTGTAACGAGGTGCTGTGTTTTAGCTTATTAATTTTAATGTAGTAGCGGTTAAAAAGGTGAGATATAAATAATTCACGTTGAAAAAAATTCTTATGTAAAGTAAATAAACACTAATTTGGCAAAAAAGCTAATGCAAAATGATTATTGGCCTAAGGCCAGAAACATAATGCCTAATAGTAATCAAATTCGATTCCTTTTGGAGACAAATAATTTTGTACATACTTCCGACGCTATACAAGTAATAATAATGTAATAATGGTCTTTTCGACTTTCATGCAGCTGCAGGGGGTATTTTTTTTAGAGGAAATTATCAAGCTGTTTGTATATTATGAGGAGAGATGAAAATGGTAGGACGTTTCAAAATGATTGCAACTCCGAGAAATATGAATGATGAAGTATTTGCTTTTTGAATGGTACCTACTTGCAATAAGTTCTAGGTACATAGACAGGTTTAGATTTAGAGGTCCTACAATTGAAATTTATACCCCTTCACCAAGATAATATGGAATTTCAAACATAGAATTGTTTTGATGAGGATATCAAAACGAGAAAGAGTGAAAAGAAATGAGCTTATGGTCTAAATATATGATTAATTCTTAAGGTTATAATCAATAGAATCTGTACATAAACTTACTGCTTTAGTTTGCTTGGTAATCAGGTATGATATACAAGTCCATAATCTATATGCTAGTAGAAATACAGTACGAATACAAAAGAGAAAAATTTTAAGCATTTGTATTCTATCTTCTTTAAAACACACCATTAATTTATCACTTAACGGAAACATTAGAAAAAAACTGATTTATTTGAAGTGATACATTACTCGTTTACTTGACAACGAAATGAGTATCTCTTTTTACATAAGATAATAATGGCTGAAGTAACTAATTATCAAGGCAGAAGTTATGAGAGATCATTGACTTGTTGCGCTTAAACTATTACACGACATTCATAAATTTTACATTATTTTAGACATTAAATAATTATCAATTTTGAAATTAATTTTGCACTTATGTCTAACGATGATGTACACTGGAAGTCAGAAACACTTCGTTTGGCGTAAAAAATTTGAGTAAATAACAACCTGGGAGCGTATTTTTGAAAGTTGTGGTGACGGGACTCGAGAGCTTTTTCAACTTTTTAGGTTTCGTGATTCGTGTTTTTTAAGATCACGGTTTCGCGGTCACGTTTTTTGCTCTGACAATTTTTTTTTTTAAGGCAAACAGGCAAACACTCGTCAACGTACTTATTCATTTCTCATTTGACATGCATTTGACAGACTCTCAATAAAATTCACCAAATTTTTTGATTTTTGTCAATTTTTTAATTTTTAGAAGAAATTTTCTATTTTTCTTTTGAAAATTTGCTGATTTTTTCAGATTTCTTGCAAAGTTGGTGGATTTTTTAGTTTTTAACGTTGGTTAAAAGAGGCCCTCGGCCGGTTTTTCGAAAAATACCATGTTGGTTTTCTCTCGTTGGCCCTTATTCTAACTTTACGTTACCTAACTACAAAATCATTTAGCAATTATCAAAGGAATTTCGTCTTTAAAGAAACATAAGAAGACTAAATGTTGACAAGAAAAAAGCTAAAGCTTCAATAAAAAAGGGAAGGTGAAATTTAGCAAGAAGAATTGTACAAAAGCTAAAAATTCATAGCCAAAACTTAAGAGCAGGCAATCAAAAAATTCACCTCTTGAAAACAATTAAAACTGGAATATGGTTGAAAGCTCATCGGAATCCATTAGACTCAAAGTTAAAACTTTTATAATTTTCTTAAAGCCGCAAGTCCAAAGTTGAGTTTCATCTTTCAGCTTCTAGTCCCTATGGTGATAAATTTTCATTATTTTTTTGATTTTAAAAAAATTCCCATCGATACGGAGAGAAATAATTGTTATCGCGTTTTAGATTACGATTACATGCAATGTAACGCGGCAAATGACCAAACTCAAAGATTTTTGGATTAAATCGCTCGTAAAATTTTTTCTGGTGAACCTTTCGATCTGAAATTTTGGCATAGCCTTCCTTTTTGCAAACCCCAACTCCTATTAAGATTTCAACGAAATATTTAAATTAGGACGGACGTAATCGTGTTCACAGACATTTTTTATCCCACATACATACATACATACATACATACATACATACATACATACATACATACGGAACATCATCTGGAATTTGGTCAAAACAAACTTGTACAAAATCAGAATTTTTCTAGACCCAATATTTCCGAAAACGAATTTCGACCCGAAAACAATACTTTCCTTAACAACGCTACGCGCTGTTCGGAAAGTAAAAAATACTCGAGTCGTCGAGAGCAGATGATTTTGTTCTTCGTAAGCTATAAAAAAGTTTGTAAGTTGGATAAACCAAATTTTCTGATAAATGAGAATAAGAAACCAGTTCCAACGCTATATTTTTAATAAAAAAGTGAACAGTACAAAATATAATGCAATATAATACATACAATGATATCTTCTTAGTCCATCTTATCCTGCACTTTAATAAGTAATGCTGCAGTAAAAAAAATTATTATCACTAAAATTAAACATATTTTTCTTGTATAAGAATTACGATAATGACGATCAACAGTCGATTTAAAAAATAACACACGAAAAATAAAAAGGAAATAAAATCATTCCGAAGAGAAATGAGAAATTTGATTTCCTTAAATGACTGTGCTATTTCGAAAAATTCAATGAACTACCTATACACCGGAATCCGATATCTCATTGTGGATCATGTTTAGGCATTAATTTGCACGATAATTAGTAAAATTTTCAGCTTTTTAATCCATTTGCACCTTTACACCATTTTGTTTTGAATTACTTTTCCCATTCTCGTTAATTTTTGATTTAGAATTTTTGTTCTTGGCGTTACTTTTTTTTGTTTTATGCGTCGAATCGGAACCAAGATCACCGTTAACATTGGTTATAATTATTTTTTCATCGTTTTCGGTACTACTCTGATTACCGTTTTGAATATCATTGGTAGGAGTATCTTTTACATTTGGTTCAGTTTCAACTGAATCAGTAGGTATTTCCTGAACTATATCGACCGGCGATGGATTACTAGATGCAGGAGTATTTTCGGATACCTCATTGCTGATGCTAGGTTTATCAGCAATACTTTTATCCTTGGCATTAGAAGTATTTGTTGCATTTAGCTGCCACGATGGGAGTGATACCTTTTTACTTTGTAGTTCTTCGAAGTGTTGTCTAAAAAATAGAGAAGAATATCAAAATATGCTGAAAAATTACGCAAATTAATTCTTTCAAAAATGTACATACCTGCTAACAAGAATAGCTTTCAGAGAATTAATTTCAGCTGCCAGATTTGAGTTGGTTTTTCCAGTCATCTGTTGTAATTTCAATTCGGCAGTTATTTTTTGCAATTCCGATTTTATTTGATTTAATTCTTCTTCAATTCGTTTGTTTTCTCTTTTAGTTTTAAATTCTTTGGCTTTATCTGAACGCCATTTCTGCAACAATGCCTTCTGTCAATTAGCAAATTGCACACAAAATTATGACGAACACGTTGCAGATAACATACCTGATAGAGATAATAAAATGCGGTAGAGATTCCGGCCAAAACCATCACTCTTTGGCATAAATTAAAAAACAGAGACAGTCCGCTTGGAGCATTCGTATATTTTCTTTGCACAGCGTTCGAAGGATTACTTATCGTTTGACTTATATTGTTCAGTGCCAACTCTGGTACATTTGGCTGAAATTGAACTCAATGAATCAGCACGATAGAATTAACTGAATAGGAATTTTCGAGAAACACTTACGACATAAGTTTCCTTTTGTTTACGATAATAGTACTTAAATGCTTCTGATACTTCATCATGAGTTAAACCTTTCGATAAAAGGAACATGGCTTTTGTATGATCACCCACGAGTTTGGAAATTTCTGGCAGTAGGAGGAATTTCGCAGCTCTTTCCACCTATAAAAAGGTTTCATTATGGCATCAGATTTCATAAAAATCAGTTCTTATGAAATTTTCTATAGGTACCTTAATCGAACTATGCTTCGAATTTTCCATAACTTTTTGGTAATAGTCTTGAAGTGATGAGCTCATTGAGTGTTCCATGTCGTTGGCTGAAGTGTTTGACAATTCCAAAGAATTACCACTTTCTTCCATTGTTCGATTTGTAAAAAACGTATCACCTGATTTCAATGAATCTCTGAAACACAAATCACACACAAATTTCTCACATTTGCGAGGACAAAATAAATTACGTTCAAATTCGATTCAGATCTTGTCGTCGAAATTGTGTAAGTACGCCGTCATTTCAATGAACTCTTTATTCATTTATTTCAAAAATTTGAGAAAAAATGGCACAGATTATCGAAAAACCACGTCCCAACGTTGAACCAGAGTTGAACCGAATTCATCAAAAAGAAAATGGAAATAGAGGAAAGTACTTACTTTTAAGAGGACATTTTCATCGCAGACATTTCTTCATTGATAGCAATTATATTTACAAACTGACATCAGAAATACTGAATAGGATACTTGAAGTGGTAATTGTTTTCGTTTCTTTACTTTCGATTGAAAGAGATTGAGATAAAATTTTATCAAAAAATTTTATATCGTATTACGTATTATTTACATTTCATTGTGAATGTGAATGTGCTTGTAGTGGTAATTCAATTTTGTTATTTCCAAGGTCCTCGAAAGTTAAACAAAAACCGTGACGTGACTTGAAACACTCAGCAAAATACGTTCATTCAAAAACCCAAAATTTAATGAACCTTTTTCAATCGAACTTTGAATGATAAACTTAAACTTTGTTTATTATTTATTTACACAAAATCAATTCGTCGTAGGTGGTTGTTTTACTTTGACGCGACTTTAATTTCTAGTTCGAAATGTTGAAAAATTATTTAATTTTGTAATTAAGATAATGTTTTACGATGATAGGTAGTTCATGACTTCATATTTCTCACGTTTGTATACGTCTAGTCCAACGTTGTAGTGTTGAAACCATCATGAGCGTACCAACTTCGGTGTTGGAATTCCGAATAATTTGCGGCTTATTTCTCAATTAATCAAATGTAAAAATTATTCGTCAATGATTTAGAATTCTTATCAAAATGGACAATTCAACCCCACCCGATCCATCCAATCCAATATTACATGTATTGGTCGTAGGATTCCATCACAAGAAAGGATGTCAGGTAAAATAATATGTTATCTTGATGAACGATACTCTATTTATCATTATAACATCGTATTGATTTTTTTAAAGGTCATAAAACATAATACCGATGCAAATTTTCTACACGAATTCAAATTATGTTACAGGTCGAGTATTCATACCCTCCTCTATCCGAAGAACATAATTCAGATTCGAATGAATGTCCTGCAGGATGGAAATATTTACCAACGTTGGCTTTACCCGATGGTTCCCATAATTATACTCATGATACTGTGTACTTTCATCTACCTAGTCTAAATAATCCCAATGAAACAATATTTGGGATATCGTGTTACAGACAAATATCAGTAGATGTGAGTTATCGTATCAGTTAATCGAAACTGCATTTCGCAACACATTAAACTTTCCAACTAATTTTACAGAAAGTAAAGAACCGAACTTCGGATCTTACTCGAGATACCGTACAGAAAGCTGTCTGCGTCTTGAGCGTTATTCCTCTCTATGGACACATCGAAGTGAAAATGTCTCTTATAACACACGCGTATTTTGAAGAAGGAGATTTTACCAAAGTATCTTTGTTAAAAGACACGTACGAACATTTGAATCTATGTTTGAAAAATTTAGACGATATTACTTCGTCGCCGCAATTTTTCGTTGGTCAGTTTGAATTTATTTTGGTTATTTTTTTATCGTTTCATCTTAATAATTAATGTTGTTTTTTTTAGGACTTCCGGCTAGAGATTTTATTTTGAAATTTCGCCATAAAGCTGTGCTTCTTTTCAAATTACTTCTGTTAGAGAAGAAAGTTATATTTTATTGTTCTCCTGTGCATACCTTATGTTCAGCGATTCTTTCACTTTTATCTCTTCATCCTGGTATGCTTGAAGAAGGTTTGCATCAGTCAGCATGTTTCAGGTATAAAACCAACAATTCGATTTCGACTTAATGTAAGTTGATTATACAAAATATTGCATAATTTGTTGATCTTTCATCAGGCCATCCCGTCCCATGTCACCAGTGCCTCAATATAATTTGGATGATGAAGAAAACAACGTACCTGAAACGAATGATCATCGCACCAAGAAGAGTATTTCGGAAGAAAAACTTACTAAAAATTATATCACCGAAAATAGTCAAAATATTTGCTCGAGTAACTTCAATGTGTCATTTACTCGGGTTAATATTGAAAGTTCCTTGACCGTTGATCGGTCTTCCATCGACGATGATCTTGGATTATCAGAACCGTGTGAATCATTGAACGGTAACGATCAGGGGGATAGAAAATACGATAAGTCTAGCACAAACGATATAAACGCTCCTTTTAAGAACGTCGGATATGACATTATGGGCGATGTCACGATTCAAACGAATTTATCACTGATGTCTCAAATGGATCTGTCAGCTTGTGGCACGCCACTTCCAATATTTACCGAGGTAATACCTGGCTTACTAAATATTGCTTGAATGTGGTAACAAACGAAATTGTATAATCGACTAATGATTTTTTAGGGTTATTTATGCCTTCCTTACTTATCTTTACCATATATGGATGTTCTTTTGGACCCTAACGTAAGAGGTTACGTCATCGGTGCCACGAATATTCTTTTCAAGCAGAAGAAACACCTCGCTGATATTTTAGTTGAAGTATGTGTAACCTAATATTATGTATTCGGTGATTTTTTTCGTGAACTTTTTTAAAAGGTTGCTGAAAAGTGAGCCTTTTTCGAAGTTTTACTCATTTGTTCCACGTTTTACGATTTTTAGATCACTTTCAATTTTTCTTTTATCCTCCCCTTCCATTAATCAATGGTTGTACTTAGGATTTTGATCATTCATAATTTTTTTTTTTTTTTTGTAGGTAGATACAGCTAAAATTGAAACCGACGATATGCAATTGAAGAGATTACTCCATTTATCCATGGAAGACCTACGATTTGCAGATTATATCGTTAAACATGTCTGCGAAGAGAAACAGGACGTTTTTGTGGATGGAGTTGGTTGGGAAGGAGGCGACGAATGGATCAGAATGCAATTCAAATTGTATCTTTTATCTCTTCTCCGAACTTCTCTATTGCCAGGTAAATTCTCGATCTGTTTTTTAGGCGATATTAACAAGTTCTTTTGAATTCTGATAATTATGATTTTTCACCCTTAGAAAATTCTCGTGAGGTAGAATCCTTCAATATTGCGTTTGTTAACGCTTGGAAAGATACACACAATTACAAAACATGGGTTTGTAACTATTCCGACGCTGTCAAAGAAATCTCTCCTTGCCATCCTTTCGCTCGCCAGCTCTCAGTTGCTGATATGAAGTTGAAATTACAACAGTAAGTGCTCTCTATTAATCAAAAGTGGTCAAACAAATGATTAATAATTTTAAATTGTTTGCAGCACATTGCAATATAGCGAAGGTGGAAAAAAATTGAATCAAGCCATGCTAAATACTGGCAAAGCAGTCGCTACAACTGGACGTGCAGTCGGTATGTTGATGCAGAGACAAACATTCTAAAAAATTTGATTTTCTGCTTGCAATTTTTCCAATTTTTTGACTGAAAGCGCAGTTTTTTCCATTTTTGGCAATTCAAAACTGAAATTGAAAATTTTATCACTCAACCCTAATTTTTTCCACTAAAAATTCAAGTTTACCATTGTTAGAGGGAGGGGAGTTGAGCAAGCTGCCTTCTTGTAAAGTACATAGATTCACAACTTTTTCCTGAATTTCGACAGACTCCAATAAAAAATTGTTTTGAAATGATTTCAAAAAGACGTAATAAAAATGTGAGGTTTTTTAGTATATACTCAACCCCCTTCTTCCAGCAAAAGCTCCAAGGTGAATATAAATTTCAAACTTGTCAATTTTGAGGGAGTGGAGGTACCTGGTTTATTAATACGGCCGAAAATGTTGCATAACGTTATTTTTAAAAAAATTGAGAACTTTTACAAAAAATAAAATGGTGTCGAGCAATGTGCAATGCTCATCTTGAGTGAAATCACATCCTCCAATATCGACTAACCGGTATGTAATTATTTTTTCTGTTCAATTCTGAAATATCTCCAAAAATGAGTAATGTTTTTAACCATCATACCTACATACAAAATTCATGCATCTTGTCTCGTTCCCCAAATAAAAAAAATAAGAATGTTTTTTTGGTGTTCAACAATAATAATACAACAGCCAACAAAAGAGTAAAAATATTCTAAAATTTTTTAAATAAAAAATCTGAATAATATTTTTAGGTAAAAGTTCTAAAAAATTAGTTGAAATTAAAAAAATATAATTTAAAACTTTAAAATTTTGAGGTTTTGTCGGGGACCAGCAGAGAAATCGGGAGAGAGAGGGGGGGGGAATGACCAGAAAAGGTCAAGTTTCTATCACGTCTTTTTGAGACCGTTCTACAATAATTTTTTGGTGGGATCTATCAAAGTTCAAAAAAAAACTGTAAATCGATAATCTATTTCAGTAACCTACTAATCTTCTTTCTTTTCAGGAGGTGCCTTATCTCAAGCACGAGGAGCAGTATCCAATTGGTGGACAAGCTTCACAGCAAACAATACCTCGCCTCTGGATTCCTTAGCTGATAATCCGTCTTACAATGGTGATAATATAAATCCTGAAAATTTACAGAATGTAATGTAGGATATGAATTTCCAAATAGGAAGAAATTGTAGCGTTTTTGTTGGCCATGAATGAACGTAGTATAGAATAGACTGATTTCGTCTCTATTTCGATAGTTGAATTTTTCCTATTATTTTGATACTCAATGTTTTATCAAATTAATTAATTATTTTATTATAAAAAATAACTATCAGTAATTAGCTTTTACAACTATTTTGATTTTTTTTTTACTTATAGTTTGTATCGTTCAAGTACCTATTTTAATCTAAGTCCCCGGTTAAGAAAAAAAAATCATTTCAACACGTGCAATGATAGTTCTCTCTTCGTGACAGAATATTCTGTTCACTTTAATCGAAATCGCGTACCTTGTAAGAAAATCTATTGTAAAAATGATTTAAGATCACTATGCCATTTTTCTTTTCTCGTTTCAAGTTTTATTCGTTTTTGAGCTTATTTAAAAATATTGATGTCTAAATAAAATGTTATAAAAATATCAAGTATTTATTTTCTTTATTTGTGAAAGTATTACATTGTATATGGAATAATTATTACCTACTCGTGTATATTTATTTGATACCGGTGAAAATTTTAATGATTGTCATTTCGAAAAACGCCATCTTCGAAATAAATTTTTTTTTGTTTTATGCTAGTTCTATTTTTCTTATAAATTTTTTATCCAACGATACGAAATAAAAAATGTCGTATTTTTCCCACCCTATAAAGATAAAAATTGAAAAAAAAAATCACCCGCCAAAAAAAAAATCAAAATCAATGGTTCATTTATTTTCATGCATCGGAAAAGCGTAAATTTTACGTCTGGCATTCTCATTTACATATTACAATGGCGACCAAGTTACAAAGCAAACATCCACTTCGGTACTTCCCAGTCAATAAAGGACGGGAAACAGACTAGAAACTTCTGAAAATAAGTCGATACGATTCGCTAAAATGGTATTTTACTCATTCTGCTCGTGGGCGTACTCTTCAAATTATAGAGGTAGACGAGACTGGCAAACATTTCGAACTGCTCTAATTCCTCCCAAAAAATTGCAAAATTTTTTCAAATTCAAATCATCTGATCGTTGAGGTATCGACTATCGAGCAATAAAATTCACCATTATGGGCAAAATTCGTCAAAATTTTATTTATTTTTCGCAAAATGGAGTACTCTAATAGACGAAAATTGAGAGAAGAAATGACACAGATTGGGAATCTAAACAATCAACAGTTCTTGGGTAGTTGGGTAATCGTCAATATTCGTACCGTCATCTGGGAAAGGAAAGGCACAGATACAAACACACAGAGGCATATCGGCATCGTGTACGTACAAAGTGTACAAAGACTGGGAATACGCGCATTCCATAGATTATTGCACCCAGGTTTCATCTGATATGTAAAAAAAAAAAAAATAATGAATGAAAGTGAAGATACATTACCTACCAAAGGATTGGAATTTATAATAAAATGATTTTTTATTTTAGTTTATGAAAAATTTCTACGGGAAGGGTGATTTTGATTTTTCGAGCTTTACATTCGTATGGGTAAATCACACGTCGAATATTTTCCACTAAACTGGAAAATTTAGCGCAGATTTAAAATCCAGAGTAGATAAGATTTACCTTGACATTTTTACCTATTTCTTTGATCATTTGGTTTTACTTTTCCTGGATAAAAAGTTCAACAACCGCTGTACGACCCTGGAAAATTCTATTAGTTGCTAATCTAAAATTTCTGCGCCGAGCATAGTGTGTTATTTCGCTAGTATTCACCAACGTTCACACAGTGATGTTATTAAATTTACTCGTCAGTGTTTAATTTTTGTGTCACAATTTTATTCATTAAGAATGAAGAGCAGAATTTTCGTAATGCATAATCACTATAAAATTGGCGTTTAAAAATTTTCAAAAACTTTTCCATATGTGAGTTTAAAGTTTCCTTTAAGAAATGTCGTTTTAGATTTTCTTTTGTTTATGTATTTGCAAAGGTTAATTTTTAGGCCTAATTAAATGATAAAATACTAAGTATACGACGTGTTTTTTCGCTTAATATCTTACAATATATCAGTGTTGGCCCATATTAAAGTAGTAACATAACTTCGCGATTGATTTTTTTTTCTAAAAAATCGAAAAGTTTTAATTGATTACGTACTTTTACTATTCGGATATTTCGTATGTTTTCATTAACAAATTTTACGTAGAGTGAAAATTGTTTTTTTTATTCGGAAGTAAGTAGCCGACGACAATCTCGTATTGATCGTTTTATGTTATATATTCACGTATAATTACTGGTTGTATTATCACTTTGGCGAGATTGGTGTTTACAAAATTTTCACGAAAAATTATTTGCTCTTGGAGCAGGCTGAAAATTAATGAAAATTGTTCGATTCGTAGGCGTTTTGTACGAATACTATGCATTATCATTCGATACATTCATGATCTGTGGTATGTACGAAATTACATAGCGAATAATCGAATCGCGGTAATTTATTAATGTTAATATTATCTCTTAACTTTACGGTTTTTTATTAAGTAACGCGTTAGTTGGCTAGTTGCGACGATTCCATGACAAAAAAGTATGCAATGAAACGAAATCATTTGAACAAAATGTCGGTACGTTTAAGCCGTTTATATATATAGATAATGGAGGTTAATAGTAAGAGTATTGGGCATGTTGGACGACTAGCGCCTGCTTAACACGATTACGTTTCTGTCATAGTTATTGATGGCTCCGCTGACTCCACTGACGGGAATTGTCGCTCAGCAGGATTCTAGTTCTAGTACTCAATCGCAACAAGATACGCCAGCTCAACAGTATTCTCCAGATGAACATCAACAGTTACCGCATACTCAGACGATATCACCTTCATCGCCTCAGCCTTCGCATCATCATCAATCGTCATCTTCGTCGTCGCATTTGACGGATTCGTTACCACAATCGCAACCTTCTTCGCAACATTCGAGTATCCAGCAAATGGAGCAAAAAGATGAGCCGTTACCGTCTCAATTACCTTATTATCAACAATCTTCGCCTTTGCACCAGTTGACTGCGGTGCAGCCTGATTTACCGTTGGAGTTTCAACCGACGTATCAACAGTTGCAACCGTTGACTTTGGAACAACAACAACCAGCACAACAAAACCAAGACTCCAGTATGAGTACCGGTACGTTAACTGGGATTAGTTCGACTGGTAGTTCATTGTTTAACGAGTATTTCTTCTCGAAATCTTCTAGGTTCTTCGCATAGCGATAAAGAAGTAGAATCCGCAGTTGTCGATAAAACTAAACCTATTGAGAAAAAGAGAAGGAAACGGAAAGCTGACGAAAGTAACGATAAAGTTATCAATGGCAAACCATCGTCTCGATCAGCACCGGAATGTAAGAAAATTAACGATTATTTTTCAAAGCATTCTGGTAGTAGTCCAGTTCGTCATGGGAATAAACCATTATCACCAGCTCATCAATCGCATCCGATGGTATGTTTTCTGTGTTCTCGACTCGTTTCGAAGTTGAATAATTAACGAGCCATGTTTTTTGTAGTACTCGTCAAGTAATCAAGGTATCATTCCTTCTTCTTCGGCTACCAATTCGAGAAGTAATGATTTCGGCAGCATGCAGCCACCTCCACTTCCTCAGCAATCAGCACGACTTCCTTCTGTATTATCTAAAATGGCACAAGTATGAATTTATCTTGTTTGTTGTACTTGAATTGAGCAGTATTATGACATTCACTTGTACTTTTACAGAGCGAACCGGCTCGCCCTAAGCCTCCTGAATATGATAGTGATATTGTCTCTGAAAATCAATTAAAAGATAACAAAATAGAAGATTTGAGTAGGGTAAGAATTGATTAATTTTGTACAGTAATTTCGCCTCGTTTTGAAATCGATCGTTCGAAAAAGGAAATACGTAGACGGTAATATCGAACGTATATTTGTTTTATAATTTCAGTCCAATGAAGAATTAAAGCTACAAATAACAGCTCAACAGAAAACCATAGATCAACAAAAGTCGCACATTAACAGATGTATAGAAGTAGTAAAGAAACTGCTAATCGAAAAGTCAACTATCGAGAAGAAAGAAGCTAGGCAACGTTGTATGCAAAATAGACTAAGATTGGGGCAATTCGTTACCCAGCGAGTAGGTGCACAATTTCAAGAAAATTGGACCGATGGTCACGCTTTTCAAGAGTTAACTAGGTAAGTTTTCTGACTTTTTTGGTCTCTCGAAGGATCGCGAGTTGACGTACTCGGATTTCAGACGACAAGAAGAAGTAGCTGCTGAAAGAGAAGAAATCGACCGACAGAAAAAATTACTGCTGAAAAAGAGGCCTTCGAATGAAACCGGTAGAAAAAGATTATCAAATTGCCAGAATAACTCCACAGTTCCTAGTTCTTCTGCGTCGCCAGCGTCTGCAAATAGTACGGTGGTGAGCAATAATAATACCGTAATGCATAACGGTATCGATCACGGTATATTCCTCAAACCAGACGCTGTGCTGTCGAATACGCTCTCATGGCAAGAATATTACGAGGCTGATGAAATTTTAAAAGTAATTATTTTTTATCAAGTGATCTCCCTCTCTCTCTGAATCAACGAATACTAATTTAGAGTTTTATTTACGCAGCTAAGACAGTCATCTTTGAAAAAAGAAGACGCAGATTTACAGATGGAAATGGAGAAATTAGAAAGAGAACGTAATTTACATATTCGCGAACTGAAACGTATCCATAACGAAGATCAGTCTCGCTTTAATAGTCATCCGGTGCTGTGCGAACGTTATTTACTCCTTATGCTTATCGGTAAAGGAGGTTTCAGCGAAGTTCATAAGGTGAGGTTGCTTTATTCATTGAAAACACCTCTCGTTAATGAATTTTTAATATTTTTGATTTCATTTTTTCCCTAGGCTTTTGATTTAATGGAGCAACGTTACGTGGCTTGTAAAGTTCATCAATTAAATAAAGACTGGAAAGAAGATAAGAAAGCTAATTACATAAAGTACGTAGTTGATTGAAAGTTTTACCTCAAAATCGGGAACCGAAAGGTGGTGCTTTTCAGAGTTTTTAGAAGCCAAAGAATGGACAAGTCAAAGTTTTATTCTTTAAAATTCTTCTATATCATTTGTCTTGAACCTTGAGACAAACTCTGCCCTGCTTCAATCCGGTTCGGCGGTCGTTATTTTTTGTCCCTAAAGTGAAAAATAGGTTACTGGTCAAAAGTCAAAAATTAGCCTCAATAATTTTTCATTTTTTTTTAGTAAGTACATACTTACATTCATGTGTACGAATTTTAAGACCACTTTTTGTACAGTTTTTCCGTTGTTTTGTTCGGTTTCTAAAAAATTTTAATTTGGTCAGATTGCTTCAATGGGCGATTAGGGAGTAGTATAGGCCAAGTGGGAGGAGAAGGATCATGGGCAAAAATGGGTCTCTTGAATTTTTTTTTCGATTTTCAAAATTTTTGAATATTGTTAGATTTAATGAGAGTCACTGAGAAATAGTATGGGTCAGATGGGGAAAGGGAGGGGAGGGTACTAAATGGTCAAAATTGGGTTTAAAAGATGTTTTTTGGGGGCTAAGAACAGCTGTGCAAATCTAACCTTTTTCAAAGATACATGTTTAAAAAAATTTTATCAAGGTGTTCAAAATTTGTTAATGTTGTTGCTAGTAAGATTTTGAGGGAAATTGGGAAATAGTATAAGACAAATTGGAGGGAAGGGGGAGGGAAGGAAGAAAATAAGGGTAATGGTCTAAATTGGGCCTCAATATATTTTTCTTTTAAAATTTGTTCATAAACTTTTTCTTGAATCTTGACACAAACTATCCAATTTTAATTAGGTTCGGCCATCATGTTTTGCCCTTCAAATGAAAAATGTGGTAATGGTTAAAAATAAACCACGCCTCAATGTCGTTTTTTTTTAACACATCTGTACGACTTTTAACCCCATTTTTCACAATAATTTTTCAAAATTTTCGAGCGGAGTCAGATTTTAAGGGCAATTAGGAAATAGTATGCGGCAAGGGAGGTGGTTTTTTGAATGTAGTCAGATTTTAAAAACAATTGGGGTAGTGGCATAATAAATGTCAATGGGTTCTCAGATGGGAGAGAAATGAGGGTATACTGTCAAAAATGAGGCTAGAACATTCTTTGGTAAAGACATCTGTGCGAATTTTAGACCATTTATACATTGGAAAACAATTTGTTAGATTTTCAAAATTTCTGAATCTGAATCTAGTCAGATTTTAAGGACAATCAGGGAATAGTATAGGCCAAGTGTGGGGATGAAATTTTGGAAAAAATACTTATGTTTTTGTGGGAAAGCTTTTAAATCATGAATGGATACGTTTTGGACAAAACCTTTCATTAAATTGTCAGATGAGTAAATCATTTTCATTTTTTCAATTTGATAAAATTATGACTTTTTGGCTTTGAATTTTTATGTTTTTTTTTAAGTTGACAAAAAATTTCAAGCACACTTGACAATTCTATAAATTTTTGATACATATTCTAAGAGATGTCATTATTAATTCGTCAATTACAAGATTTTAAAAAATTTAAAATGATAAATAATGTCAGTGATTGTCAAAATTTGGCCCCTATGTTGTATAGATTGACTTTCAAGCACTATAATATTTCCAAGTTTGAATTTTATGGCAAAGATTTGACCTTTCTTGGTCCTTTTAATTAATTTTTTGTTCAAGTACAATATATTTCCGGTTGCGATCGGCTGGAATTGGCGTTGGCAAAAATCATTAGCTGAGGTCTGCACGAATCATTTTCAACTTTTCAGTGTCATTTTGTCAGTGGTCACAAAATTTGGTCATCAAGATTTGGTGGATAAAATTATTTGTCGCTCATTTTATAGATAGACTCTGAGCACTACAAGATATTCATGTTAAAAATGGACATCAATGATCAATTTTTATGGCAAAAAATTCATCTGTACAAATTTTAAGTTCATTTTCTGTGCATTTTTCAATTTTTTCATTAGATTTTCAAAATTTTGAAATTTAGTTGAATTTTAAGGACAATTAGGAAAGAGTATAGGTCAATTTTGATTTTTAGTTGAGTCAAAAGCCAAATACTTGACTTATCGAAAAAAGTTGAAAGTTAGTTTAAGGCTAACCATATGAACAAAGTTTTAAGTTTTTTTTAAAAGCTACTAGCCAAACGCTAAGCTCTACCTAGCTCTACCTTTCGTTTCCGATCCCTGCTGAAAATATTGTGATTTGAGATGATTAACGGATTTTGTTCACAGGCATGCTCTGAGGGAGTATAACATTCATAAATCACTAAACCATCCCAGAGTTGTGAAATTATACGACGTTTTCGAAATAGATGCTAATTCATTTTGTACAGTATTAGAATATTGCGACGGCCATGATTTAGATTTTTATTTAAAACAAGTAAGCAATTTTTCCATTTACCTAAGGAAATGCCGAAGAATTTACAAAAAATAATTATTGATGTATCGTACTCATTTTCAGCATAAAACAATCGCCGAAAGAGAAGCACGATCCATCGTCATGCAAGTAGTATCAGCTCTAAAATATCTAAACGACATTAAACCTCCTGTAATTCATTATGATTTAAAACCAGGTACGTTGAAATTGTTTCCAATCAACTTTACATTTAGACGAAAAATAACACTGGTATTTTTCTTTTCAGGAAATATTCTATTAACTGAAGGTAGCGTTTGTGGCGAAATTAAGATCACAGATTTTGGTTTAAGTAAAGTCATGGATGAAGAAAATTACAATCCAGACCATGGAATGGATCTGACATCTCAAGGAGCTGGAACCTACTGGTAAGTAATAAGTATTCAAACAGCTTCAAATTTGCAACAAAATTTATCAATTTTTAATATATTCTATCTTGTGCAGGTATTTGCCTCCTGAATGTTTCGTGGTAGGAAAAAATCCACCCAAGATTTCATCCAAAGTGGACGTATGGAGTGTCGGAGTCATATTTTACCAATGCTTGTATGGCAAAAAGGTATATTGTTTGGAAATACGAATCTACGAAAAATTTTCCGAACGCGTTACATAATTTATTACATTTTCCAGCCTTTCGGACATAATCAATCTCAAGCCACAATTTTAGAAGAAAACACAATTTTGAAAGCTACCGATGTACAATTTTCCAACAAACCCGCCGTTAGCAGCGAAGCAAAGGTAATTAAATTGCGTACTTCACATGCGACCAACTTTCAGATTAAATATTAATTCGCATTTGTTCAACTGCAGAGTTTCATTAGAGCATGTTTAGCGTACCGTAAGGAAGATCGAATCGATGTGCATGCTTTAGCCAGGCATGAATATTTACAGCCGAAACATGGCCGACAAGCAGCAAATGCTCTTCATCTTCCTCCACCACAACCTCACACCAGTTCATATTCATCGTCGTCGAATTAATTTTTTCTATACTTCGAACACCGAAGTAGTTTGATTTTGAGGTCATTTCAAAGAAAATTATTTTTCTTACCTTGAAAAAAAATAATAGCTTTTATTATTTTATTTTTTTGTCGTCAAATATACATAACCTGAAACAAGTGTACGCTGATATTTTTTTTGCCTTTATTAAGCTGTGTCGTATTTATTTTTACTTTTTAGTAGCGTTACCATTTTAGTTATTGAAAATTGTGCGCGATTTAAACTGATTTGAGGTTCGCTTACGTAGATGAAGAATGACTCCGGGCATGAAAAAAGGTTATTATTGTACATAGATCATGTAATTACTATTTGTTTATAAATGTAGCTTACCGAATGATTGTATCTTGTTTATTTAAACTTTTATTTAGAATATAATATAATTTGACATGTAGCGAATGTGTTTAAGTCATATTGATATTGAAAAATTTTGTAGGATTATATATTGTATTTATTTATTTTCTAAAAAAAATCAAACAAAAAAACAAAAAAAAAGTCATCGAAATCGAAATTGCATTAATGTTATGGCATTTACGAAAAATCGAAATTGGTAATTAGTTTTAGGTTTAACTATATTACCGATTCAAGTTTCGCTTGTTGGTTGATTTTTCACTTTCCCTGCTCTTTCTTTGTTTTCTTTTCTATAAAAAATATCGGTACCATGTTAAATGTATTAGTTGCTTCGGCTTTGTTTTGCGTTTAAGTTACTGTTCTATTATTTTGTTGTGAAGTTCTCCTTCTATATACCTTAAAATTCATTCCACTTCTATTTTTATCCCTTTAAAAGCAAAATTTTCATTTTTATTTTTGTAATTCAAATGCCTATGGTGTATTTATAAAAAGACATATAAGCGATCGAGCAGTATTCATTTTATCAATGAAAACAGACTTTTGGGTTTTTTGAATTTTGAGTGAATAAAAAAATTGACTTGCCTTCCTTCTTTCTTGTCTTTTTCACGTTTTCAATCCTTCTGTTGATAGAACTTCAAACGCGTATTATATACCTCACGTGAACTTTTTTGTTAGTTTATTTTCGTATTAAAATGAAGACCTTTGCTTTATGTTTTTTTGTAAATATATGATTCGAATTGCATGTTCGAATTTAAAACATTAATAAGCAATTTTTTAAAAATTATTTTAAGATGGTCGAACAATGTTAATTAAAAATGAAAGAAACTGAATGTTGCGAATTTTATGGTTTTTTCGTAATTATTTGAAAATATAATTTTGACTTGTTATATCGATGTATTGATTTTATTTTCATTCTCTTTGAGAGCAATTGATGTGAGAGAATAAATTTTATAGCGTTTTCATATTTTACTACGATGGGAAGGGAGGGGAGAGAATGGATGAATGATGGGAAATTGTTCATCAACGTAATTAGATGGAATTTTAATTCTGATATTCTCGTTAAAATGTTTATTTTATAGGTACAGTGATTAACTAAGTAAGTGGTTTTTCATTTTTCATCGAATTTAGACGTTGGACATACGGTTAGACATCTGTCAAGGGAATCTGGCACCGAAATGTGCAACCAAGTTTCAGACAGAAAATAATGCATATTTTACTCACTCGCGTAAAATATTCAAACTATGAAAAATACATACAAACTCATCATCAGAAAAATAACAAATAATTTTCTCAACTTCGATTGTTGGTTTAAATTTTTTCAGTTTTTTCTACTTCAAATTTTTTTAAATGATGAGTTTTTATAATTTTCTTAGAATTGTCTCCATTTTAATTTTTTCAACTCAACAACCGCTCAAAGAAAACTGACCATTTAATAATTCAGTATAAATTATTGATTTTCTTCAACATCTTTTGAAGTTGAAACAAGAGTTCGTCAAAACAGAAGAAATTTTAAAGTTTCATAGAATTTAAGAATTGAAATTTGGGGGAAAATTATAGAAAAAAAGTTGAAATCAATTTTGAGAAAATTTTAACTTGAATTTTTTTTTGAAAGAAACAAACTTGGAAAAATTGTTGAGACAATTAAATTTGAACACGAAAGATTTTTTTAAAGAAAATTTAAATTTAAAAGTGAAAAATGAAAAAATAATAAATAATGAATGAACTTCAACATTAAATTTTCGTATTTTTTCAAGTTTGAAAAATTAAAAAAAACGAAACCCTTCAAACCCTCATACTTGAAAAACTGTTTACATAACACAATTTAGACGTAAAAATAATTTAAGGAAATATAAACTTGAAATTTGTTAAAAAAATTAAATTATTTCGAAACCCTTTTCTTACACCTTTTCTTCAAGAAACACTCGCATAGGCATAGGTAACTTCAAAATCAACCCATTAACAGCAAACACACAGAAAAATTGAATCAGGAATCAAAATGTTGAAAACTTTATTTTCGATGAAAAATATTTCAAATTCCATAAATTTTTCTTTTTCGAGGTAATTTTGATTCTTCAATAAGACAGAACTGGGTGAAATTTAGATTTCACATGTTGGTGAAACTGAACCGAGATTTTGAAAGGATTTTTAGTAAAAACTGTGCCAGGTCATCCAGGTGTTCCGCGAGATCATCCAGTGAAGTGATAAATGGAATTTTTTGGCTATTCTACGATTTTGTATTCTTATCGCCAAAACAATTAAAATATGTTTTGCGATTTTATGTTTTCAGCGTAATTATAGCGTAATGAATAATTAGCTACGTCCATTTGAATTTTGATTATTCTTCGCTTAATGTTATGTGATTTGAGTGAAATTTAAAACTTTACATTAGTTGCTTGTTCTTTGTCTATAAAGTGTGACAAGAAAACCCATATAATTTGTACCAGTTTTACGTTGTTGCTTTAATTCGGGCCAGAAGTTGAGTCTTCTGCAGCGTAATGGCTGAAAAACGCAAAGTAAAAAGGAAAAGAGATGAGGTAAACTTATACTTTCTATTTTCTCCCATCTGTTTAATGTTTTCTTTTCAAAATATTACCCACTTTGAGCCAAGTTATAGATGACGTATCATTTTATAATGATGTGTTTTTCCCTTTGATCGGTGGATTTTCCATCAATATGGGAAAATTTTCGCTAATTTACATCTTCGATAATTTATTAAAACCCAATTTACTGAATATTGTAAAATGAATTTCAAGATGTAGTTCTACTTATGTTGACACGTATTGATGTATTTCTAGGATTTCGATTTCGACAATAAAAAAATCCCTAAACCATCCAAAGATGAAAAAGCTGTTGCTAAATGGATGAAGAAAAATGTTGCCGTGAAGAAGACCAAATTTGCCGGACATAATGTTGAATATTTTACTGGTACATGAATCTCGCTTGTGTTTCATCAGCTTTAGAATTTGGTACTCAACGTTGTTCTTCCAGGTTCCAAAGCTGTCGATGCACTTTTGGATTCGGAATGGAGTCGAAAGAAAGGCGAGAAAGATCCATTTTTCAACACACGTCAAGATATAATACATTTTCTCAACAAGTAAGAAATTAATAGTGATAATTTAGGTGAACAAATTTTTCAATATATGTATATCTGTTCAGCATGTTACGACATAAGCTTTTCCACCGAGCTAAAAAGGTTCCGGTTTCTGAACAAGAACTTAGAGCAAAGATGAAGAAAAAAGATAAAAAATCCGGCGAAAAAGATGATAAAAAAAGAAAAGAAGAAGAAACAGCTGAAAGCAGCCATGCTGAAGGAAGAGATGCCGAAGATAAAACAAAATCTGGCGTTGTATGTAAAGTTTATCTTTCCCCTAATTTATAAATCACCATATTTGAACGATTATTTTACAGCAGGATGATCGACAGAAGAAATGTAAGAAAATAAAACTCGAGATGCATTTCGAACAAATGTTTGTCGATAATTTAGACGCATATGTTTGGATCTACGATCCCATACCGATTTACTACTGGGTTATCGGAGCATTTTTCGTATTGGGAGGAATTTTAATTTGCCTATTTCCTTTATGGCCTCCTTCTGTCAGGTAATTGTGTTTCAGATCGAGTTTATTTTTAATCGATGGTGTATTCAGTGGCGATATTTAAATGTTTCAGAATGGGCGTACAATATTTAAGCATGGCAGCTGCTGGTCTTCTAATCTTAATATTAGCTTTAGCAGTTATTCGTTTGATAGTATTCTGTATAGTTTGGTTACTAACATGTGGCACTCTGCATCTATGGTTACTTCCAAATCTAACCGAAGATGTCGGATTTTTCGCTTCCTTCTGGCCTCTCTACGAGGTAAACAAACCTGTCATTGATTTTAACCAGGATTGACGCGAGTCTGCTCTGAAAATGGACTCGAAGACTCAGAATGAAACTCTTGAGTCTTTTTTTAAGACTCGCTCCTCGAAGACTAGGAGTCTCTCTTTTGAAATGCTCAAACTATGCGAGCGAGTCTTTTTTTCGAGTCGCAGTTTTTTTTATCTGATCGTATTAGTGATTAATATTGAAAGTTTAAAAAAATTGAAATTTCCCCGTTTTTTTTGTTGTTTTCTCAACTTTTTCCTCCCACGTAAGGACTAAACTAACAGAGAACGAAGTTCAACTTATTTCAACTCCAAACTTTTTAAAAATTTCTTGCAGCTCAATAAGTAATTAGCAGAAATTCTCAGAAGTAATAAAAATATGAAATCAAAAACAATTTTAAAAATGAAACATGAAAGTTGGAGAATGAGAAAATTTAATTTAATGTGATAATGCGAATATTTTGTAGATAAGCAGTTGAGTACGTTTGAATTAACATTAACAATTAAAATGAGAATTGACCTATTGACCAAATTGTATGCTCAGTCAAGACGAAACATTTTCGTGGTATTAAAAAATTTTCATCTTGTGATTAAATATATAATTTGATCAATTCTCGTTTTTATTGTAAGAGAAAATTTAGATTAAAAAAATTTTACTAATGAAAAAATTTAAAAAACGGATACACATACACTCTACAGTCGATCTCGATTCTCAATACAGATAGATATTGATATAAAAAACGACTCTGAATGGGACTCGACACTCGCTGAAGACTCCGAGTCTTTTTGCGAAAGACTCGCTTGGTGTCGACTCGGAATCGCAATTTTTAAGGACTCGCGTCAACTCTGGTTTTAACTTCATATCGATATCAGATTAATTCTCATACTCGAATTTCATTCCGCAGTATAAATACGGTAAACAAACCGACAAAAAGGATAAAAAAAATAGAAAGAAGAAAGTTAAATATTCCGATAACGAAGACGACGCAGATAACGAAAAATCTAAGAAAGGGAAGAAACAGAAAAACAACGGTGACGATAGATCGGATTACGAACCAACCGATGGCGGTTACGATCAAGTATCTTCGTTCGAAGGTGAAATTAATACCGAAGAATATGATTTGGAAAACGAAGATAGAGAAGGTAATGAAGATTCCGATGAAGGCGACGATGATACCCAAGGCGATACTAACGATGATTTGGATGTCGATACCGAAGACGATGATAATTTAGAAACATATGATGATTCGGCAAACACCAAATCGTCTAAAAAAAGTTCCAAGAATTCCAACGCTGATGGTCAAAATAGCGATAAAAAGAACAAAAAATCAAAGAATCAAGCTAGGTATGTTTCAATTCGGGGTTTTCCGATTCGTTATCATTATCGTGGTTTTTTTCTTGGTCAAAGTTTATCAGTTTGATTACTTCATAATTTCTATATCAGGCATTTCAAATAGGTATCATTTCAGAGACTAAAATCGGTTCCTTTTTTTTTTCATTCGTATCCAAAAGTTCCCATTTGCAAGGCCCTTTTTAAAATCTTAATTTCATTGAAAAAAATGTACCAAAACAAAAAATTTGCTCCTAATGAAAAATTGTTCTGAAAAATTTAGTGTGATTTTATTTTGATTTTGGTTGAAATTTTTTCAAAAGATAACCGAGCATCGTCGATACTTTTTTGACATGGATATACAGGGTGTTCCATGAATCGTCTGCCAAACATATTTTTTTGGATATAACCGGGTACCACTAAAAAAAAACTTGAGATGAACATGTTGCCTATCTCAAGATTCATTCTATGATCATTAAAAAAACAACAATAATTTTTTGCTGAGAATTGAAAAAAAGTGAGAAAGCGATATTTTAAAAGACCCCTAAAAAAATAGAATAAAGTTCAAATAGATAAAACATCCAGTCTAAAACCATTTCTGGAAGAAGTGTTTCAAACATCTTATTCAACTTTTGAAGAAGACTATAAAACGATGAAAATGTGAGACTTTGGTCAAAATTTTTTGGTAGTAAAAACTCCAAGTATCAAAAATTAATCTTGAATTTTTCCAAAAAAAAACTCGTATTTTTTTAAAGAACTGAAAAGAGATCAGAGAAGCAGCTTAATCAATAATGACAAAATTCCATATTCAGATGAAAAAATCAAGTTTGAGTGAAAAAATTTTCAAAATTGGTAGTTTATTTTCTATTTTTACTTATTTGGGAAAAATAGCATTTTTTGTTGAAAAATGGAAAAATTGACATTTTGAGTAGTTGAAACCAGGAAAATTCTTTATGAAACTGGTACCTTTGTTCTCTAATTTTTATACTTAGATCCTTTTCTTCCGATAGAGAAGAGGAGGAGAGGGTATCAATAATATTTCCACAAGCTGTCGTAGTGCTTGATTTTTATGAACATTGAGCAGTGATGAAAGCTCAATATTATTATGAGTAGAAGAACCTATATTTAATGTCAATTTGAAAACATCACAGAAATTTTTCATTTATTTGGATTTTCCTGAGATAAAATTTGGGCTGATTGTAGAGTTAAAAAAAATAGAAGGGCCATTTGAAAAAAAATCGGAATTTGAATTCAACTCCCTAAAAATCCTATATAAGTGCTCCTAAGGTCTCATTTTTACAATTTTTTTTAGGAAGAAGGCAAAGGGTGTTTGAAATATGATTTCCTGTAAATTTCCATCGTGGTCTCTTTTTGTTGAAATGAAGCCCCTAAACTTTTGCGTAATTTCAAATGTATCGTTGTAATATAGATTTCTATTTCAATATTGGTAACGTATTATTTTTTTTTTCAATTTTATTTTATCGTAGAATATCACGAAATGATTCAGAGGAAACTGACACGGAATCGAGTAGCCAACATTCGCAAACTGGCAAAGATTTCGAAATTATTGATAAGGAAGATTCTGACGTGAAATCGTAAATGTAAGTACAATTTGATTTCTGTCCTTCATTCAGTATTCTTCTTTGTTATGGACTGAAAAAAAATACGAAAACAAAGTCATAAAAGATTAAAAACAAATTCTGAGATAAAGTTTTTAATCTATAGCATGTTCATAAAAAATTATATCAAATGATTTTTAAATTTGATAATGTGCTTACACATTGAGATGGAATTCTTCAACGAAATAGATTACTTACCTACTTGAATGATGTGAAAAAAAGAAAACGAGATAAGATAAACGTATTCAAGTTTATTTTTATAAATTACCATAAATATTTAATTAGGTTGATTTTTGCCAAGATAATAGATCTTTTTTTTTTCTTCTCCCAAATTTTCTCGTCTTATTGAAAATTAAATACTCGATTTCTAAATAATAAATCAGTAAAAATTTAAAAATTCACGACCACAGCACGCTTTGGAACCATCATTCAAAATCAATTCAACAATCGTTGAAAATTTAAAACAAAAATTACACAAGTGCTCAAGCTGTTATTTGACTACTGTCTTCATTCTCGTTTACATATGTAATTCTCGAGAGAGAAAAACTCGCTAAAATGTGATTTTTCCACTCAAACGAAATTAAATAAATTACGAAGTCGAACAGAGGAAAGATAGAGAATTCGTCGGTGCAAACGTTATTTTTAATTTTTATGTGTTGCAGACTCGAAACATACTGTATTTTGGTAGCGTGGACGTTACGACCACTTTAATGAACGTAACTGTATTTAGAAGATACTGCTTTTAAAAATTTAATAAATCTAAAGCATTTCAATTATTCTTACGTGTGCCTCGGACTATTCCTGTAAATAGGTATTTCCTGTTCGTATCCACCCCGTATCAAGATAATTTCGCCAAGAAACGTGCTCACGCACCAGATTCGGACATGAAAACATTATTTTTGTTTTTTTTATCGAAAATCCTAGATTGATTTAGAAATCCTTTCAATTCTCTTAATTTTTGTTTTTTTTACGCTATTATAGTATATTTTTTATACCGTCTCCCTCCCTTCTTCACTTTATTTTCTTCTAAGAACTTTACTGTTAATTCATGTAGTTGTGAGTCTTCATATAAAGATTAAGATGTGTACTTTTTTTTATATACGTTGTATTGTTATGTACATTTCACTTCTGGAATAGCGATAAGTTTAGGTAGCTGTCGACGTGTTCATTCGCCCAGTGCTGCAAACAACTTTTTTCCTTGATTTTTTTAAAAAATAAAAATGCTTCGTAGAGCTTGTTTATTTAGCTAGAAGCTTAGCGTCATGTAGTTAAACACGGTCGCGTATCCGCCCAATGATGAATAAAGATTGTTAGTACAAACGAGTCGAAGGAGAATTACCACCTTTTCGAACATTCGCGTGTGTCTGTACGCCCGAATTGTGTCATTATTTTGAAAAATACTTTTCACTAATTCGCCTACGATTGCTTTATTCGGACAGCTCGTTTTTTGTTCCGGCAACGTACTGGCAAAGCTGTCAAAAAAAATTACCGATAAAGGAACCTATATAATTTTATCGGACGGAATTTCCATGTAAAATTTTTCATAAAGAGGTATCCAAACACGTTCGATTAATTAAAGTCGGAATGAAAATTTAATGAGAGCTGCCGGAAAACATTTGTACTAGTCAATTGTTAGTGATATTTTGCAGATATAATTTGGGAAGCAAATCTGGCTCGTGAAGTGCGGATTATGCGAGCAGAAAATGTCATTAGACGAGTTCTTACTCTTATTTGTACGAGATCCTCGGATAATCCTTCGCTTCGGTAGAAACGTTTCGGGTTTCTTTTTTTCTTTTTTTAATTAATCTTGGTTTCTCATTTGCTAATATCGTGTATGTTTAGCTTTCTCGCGTCGAATCGATTCCTTTCGTAGGCCGTTTACGAAACAACGTTCGGTATGAAAAAAAAAGAGTTTTTTCATGTAACAAAATGGTTTAACGATTCTCTCTATATTATCTATGTTCTATGATAATTTATTTAACGGTATACCTAAAATAGAAGTATTACGTGTTTTACTTTTTTTTTATAAAATAGTGTTTTTTAAAAATGTATTCCTGTTGTTAATAAAGTGAAATTTTGGCACTTTATAGATTTGTGTTGATGTGTTTCTTTATAGTTCGTAGCGAGATGGTTTCGACTTTATGCCCAGTTTTTTTATTCGATTTCGAAATTCTAGGTACATTTGTATCGGTATCACGATCATGGCAGAGTATTTCGATATTTTTTCCTCTTTGCTAACGTCTCGAACGTATGGCAATTTATTTATCTCGCCATTTTATAAATCGTTTGGTAAGTAATAACGTAACATTTCTGATGTCGGTCCTATGAGGAGGCGATGTCTGTATTGCATCAAATTTTAATGAAAGTGAGCATTGAAAAATTCCATGTTTTCTACGATGCGGATATAAGTACCTCGAACCTTGACAACTTTGAATCCGATTTTAGGTTAATTTGACGGAGAAAAATTAGGTAGGTACCTAACAAATTAAAAAATTAAAAAATTGTTTAATTTATGTACCTAACTTTATCGGAAGCATAAATTAGGTAGGTAAGGTACATTACTATTGAAAATAATTTCGCACCTGCATCGGTGTAATGACGTCAAATTCAAAAAATGCAAATTTAAAAAAAAATTATTCATCTTAAGATTATAATAACTATTTTTGGCTAAATAATTTTGATAATTTCAGTCAGGGATCAATACAACTTAAACTTAAGCTTAAAACTTGAAATGAATTTTTAAAAATGAAACTTAAACTTACGCTTAAAGCTTGAAGCCAAATTTTTTAAAACTAAAACTTAAACTTAAAGCTGAACGGCCAAAAATCATTGGCTTACAGCTTAAAGTTTAAGGCTTAACGCTTAAATCCATTTTTTTATAATTTTTCAAGGGGGGGGGGCTGAATTAAAAACTAAGAAAAAAAAGAAATTCAAGTTTTTTTCTCTAAATTTTTTCAAGCTGCTAAATTTTCTTCTCGAAATGTTTTCAAACCAAATTTTTCCCCTTAAATATTTTTAAATCAAGATTGTTTCATCCTAATATTTTTTCCTGCTTACTCTGAATTCTGGAATTCGAAAGTATTATGTAAAATAATGCCTTCTGTTGCACACCTACCCTAGTCACACCATGAAATTGTTTCTCATTTATTGAATTTTTTTTTGGAGAATGAAAAAATGATAAGTAGGTGAAAAAGTTAGATTTATAAAAAATGTCAACAAATTGTAAACTGGAAAAAATTTTGAATTGAAAAGCGATTGGAAAACAAGTTGATAAAATTAAAATACATATCTAAGGAAATTTCAGATTGAAAAAATTTCAAAAATATAGAAAAATGTTTCAAGAAAAATTTCAGGCCTGAAAACAATTTGAGTTTGAAAAAAATGTTTTATTTTAAGGGGAGAAAAATGAGAAAAAATTCTAAAATGTGAAACTTTCGCGTTGGAAAGAAATTGAGAAAAATTTTTTACAAAGAATTAATGAATAATTCCAATTTGAAAAAATTTCAAGGTTGGGAAGAGATGACAAAAATTAGTTTGAAAAAAATTGAAAAAAAATGGGAAGATAGAGCGAAAAATTCCAAGTTTTAAGCTAAAAAAAAATAAAACTTAAACTTAAACTTAAAATTTTAAATTTTTAAAAAATAAAGCTTAGGCTTAACGCTTAGGCTTATTTAAGAAAAAATCATCGGCTTAACGGCTTAAAGCTTAAAGCTTAAGGCTGACTTACCAACAGTGTTGCAAGAACAGAACCGAAAACGAAAATCGAGGAATTTTTTGAAATTCGGTTCTCAAACGGTTCTAAGAACCTAAATTTTAAAGAACCGTTTTCAGCGAAAATCGAAAAACAAAAAAATTCTAAAAAAACCGAAATCCGAACAAAAACCGAGAACGAAATGTTTGAAGAACCGAATCGAGAACGAAAACCGAATTTTTTTGGTTCTTTGGGTTTCATCTCGGCGATTAAGGTACATAATTGTTTTATTCGTTTCATTCGTTTCATTCGAGTTTTATCATTTTTGATTTTTTTTTAAATCTTGAGTTAAGGTGATTGTTATATTCGTTTTATTCTAGTTTTATCATACGTGATGCGCTCTGTGAAATAGGGCCACAAGTCGGAAATGTAATTTTCTCTGTGCAGCGAAAAAATCGAATCGAAGTCGCGAAAATTGATTTTTTTAAAAATATTTTGAGAGAACATACGTTGAAAAACTTTTCGCAAAAAATTTCGGCTTGGAATAATTTTTTGAAATAAAAACTTTACAAGTGCCGTATCTCCATTATGTTTAAACCAGTTTTTGATTTTTTTTCCTTAAAATGTTCAGAATACCTTCCTCTATCATTTGTGCCAAAAAATTGATTTCGTTTTTCTCCGACTTGTGACCCTACTTCACAGAGCGCATCACAATATTTAATTTTTGTTTTAAAAAAATCGACTTCATTTTTTGTTTCAAAAAAATTGACTGCAGATATGCTGAATGTTTTATTCGAGTTTTATTGTTTTTGATTTTTTTTAAAATCTTTGATAAAGATGATTCTTTTATTTGGGTTTATTGTTTTTAGAAATTAGGCTGTCTCAAACTTATTAAAACTTTGATTTTTGAACACTTATTTTTCCTTTTTTTTTTTTTTAGCGTTGATTACTCGACCCATCTACTAACACTTTTTCTCGAAAAGAACCAAAAATTTTGATGAAGAACCAAAAACCGAACGAAAACCGAATTTTTTGAGAACCGAAACCAAAAAAACCGAGAACCGAAAACTGAAAAGAACAAAAACAAGAACTGAAAACAAAATTTTAAATTTGAGAACCCAAAAACCAAAACCAAAACTCGAACTGAAATTCATGGGAACGAAAACCGAAAACCAAATCCGTAATTTTCGGTTCTTGCAACACTGCTTACCAGCCCTGATTTCAGTGATTTATAAATTATTGTTCAAAAAATTGGAAAATTGTTGAATAATTCGCATGTAATTCAGACATTATTGAACTACCTATGAATTTTCCAATAAAAAATTTGGTGAAAAACAAAATTTCAATTTTTCCAAAATTTTGGGTGTAATTTTACAAAATTACTAAATTTTGGAAAAATGACAAAAACAAAAATTTTTGTAATTTTTTATTGTTTCGAAGAAATCAAAAATGTGTTTAAAAAATGTGATTTTTTTACTAACATGGAACTTTTTAAAAATATAATCTTTATTTTGTTAAATTGATCTAATTGTGTGTTGATTTGTTTTGTTTTTTCTTAAAATTCTGTACCCCTTCAATAATAAAGCCAGGCAAAATACTCATCCATGTTTTTTTCGTCATACTTACTTGACTATAATAGGTCATACGCAAGGACCGGATATGCATGTTCTAAAACACGCAAAATATGCACGTATATTTTAGATGTTTTTTTTTCAAAAATTCTGCGGAGGTTTCAGAACAACTTGAAACCGTTTACTTTACATGTTTTGAATTTTTGCAATCCCTTGGATAGTAATTTTGAATTTTTAAAAATTCGCCCCGGGGAAAATTTTTTATTTTGGATAATAATTTTCCAGCTGCTGAAGTTTATTTTTAAATTTTTAACATACCTACGTGACCAGGGTACCTAAAGTGGGAGAAAACTGAATATTGCGTTGAAGACAAAAAATTAAATGTGGGCAATTATTTTGAAAAAATTGTCCACTTTTCATTTTCTTTCAGTAGGTAATGCATTTTTTTCCAAAATTAAACGCATTGAAATGGTAAATTCTTTCATTTTCCTCTCTCCGTAACTGGTATGATTCCCAAAATCACTGGTATGATTTCCAAAACCACTGGTATCATCTCTCTCATTTCGAATCAGTGAAAAATCACTGATAAACAGTCAGAATTGCAGCACAGGAAAAATCAGTGAAATTCACTGATTTTCAGTGATTTTTCACTGATTATTCAAAGAATTTCACAGATTTTTCAGTGAATTTCATAAATATCACTGAATTTTCAGTGAATTTTCACTGATTTCCAGTGATTTTCTTTCATTGATTTGTCTTCAGTGAAAAAATTTTCACTGATTTTCTCCTGTGCTGCAATTCTGACTGTTTCTCAGTGATTTTCGGTAATTTTCACTGATTTATAATTGAGAGAGATGGTATGATTTAAAAAACCACTGGTATGATTTAAAAAACCACTGGTATGATTTCCAAAACCATTGGTATGATTCCCAAAAACACTGGTATGATTCCCAAAATGACTGGTATGATTCCCAAAATGACTGGTATGATTTCAAAAACCACTGGTATGATATTATAAAATCACTGGTAAGATTTATAAAACCTCCGGTATGATTTACAAAGCCACTGGAATTATTTTCAAAAACGTTGGCCTGTTCTAGCCCGCCGACTCCACACATGTGATAACTGTCACACACCGGTTACGAGTGATCGGGTGTTAACGCCTCCTAGTACCTATGCGCACTCGGCCCACCGTTCGTTTCCGCTATGCAGCAAATTGCCTACTTTTTCATTTGAAGGGGCAAACGTTTCTGGAAAAAATCTTGATCGATACGAATTTTAATTTTTTTGCCCCTTAAAACCGAACGATAGGCAAAGTGTTGTGCACGAACCAGTAGGGCATAGATACACAAGTATCTGTCGGGTGGCGATTTCATCCCTTCTACTTTTCATTCAGTGAAAAAAATTATCAATAAACACGAAAAATACATATTTTTTGTTAAAAATTTTGCCCCTTCAAATAAAAAAGTAGGCAATTCGCCCATCAAGGGAAATGAAAGGTTGAACATATATGTACACCCCCTAGACGTTATAACGCCGTATCAAACTTTGGTCCAGCGCTAGAAAATTAATTGGCAAATGCCATTTTTTTATGTGTGGAGTCGTAGGGCTAGAAAAGCATTGGCCTACCCGCACTTTATAAAAAAATGTTCCGAAATTCTATTGTGATTGTATGGCTTGATCGGTCTCGACGTAGGAATTTCAAAAATAAACTAGTTTTTGCAATTCGAACAATTTTTGTCCAAGTTATGGGCGTTTTTCTAAAACGTTGGCCTATCCTGGAAAAGCATTATCCTATCCGAACTTTTTGGAATATGGACCAAAATTGAATTGTGATTATTCAAAAATATTCGTCTCGACTTCAGCATTCCAAAAATGAACTAGTTTTAGTAATTCGGACAATTTTTGGTAGAGTTATGGGCGATTTTGAAAACGTTGGCCTGTTCTGGAAAAGCATTGGCCTATCAGAACTCTTAAAAAAATGGTCCAAAAAATAACTGGTATGTTTTCCAAAACCACTGGTATGATTTCGAAAATCACTGGAATGTATCCAAAACCACTGGTTGATTGGTAAAATCTCTGGTATGATTTCCAAAACCACTGGTATGATTCCCAAAATCACTGGAATGATTTCTAAAACCACATCCAAGGACCGGATATGTATGTTATAAAACACGCAAAATATGTATGTAAGTATATGTAAAAATATGTAACTACTAAAAACTTGAAATATGTGAAGGTATGTAAACATGATATGGGTATCAAAAAACAGGTTTTTTTCGATGCGGCGAATCAGACCAATTTCAGTGATTTCCTGTTGATAAAAAGTGATTTTTGATTCAAAATCAAAATGATTGATTGTCTGGTGATAGTTCTGAATTTTTCGAAAAAATTTTGCAACTGACTGTTTTCATTTTTCAATAGGAAATGAAAAATAAAAAAATTGTATTTTGGGTGGTAAACAAGAAAAAAGGAGTAAAATGTGCCCGAAAGCAAATGAAATAGTCGAAATATGGTCAATTATGCGCAAAAAATGATAAAATATGTAAAAATATGCCTTTATACCCAAAATATGTGAAAATATACGCTATTATGTGGCCTCAAAATACTCAGTTATTTCTGAATCGCAAAGAAACCACTGATATGCAACTAATTTGCAAGGTTCAAAAACATACCTATGTATCTAGATACCTCGCCACTTGGTAGGTCACTTTTTGAATTAAATATTGGCTTAATTAATTAGTTCGTAGACAATTGACTAGTTTGGACGACCACGAAGAGTAAATTTTTTGTTGCCATGATTGAATTTTTTTTGGCGAAATGGTTATAGGTATGTATGTACTTAATGCTCTCGATTTTGAAAAAAATATAGATAGCATCAAATAGGTAGCTTTTTTCTTGGTAAAAAAATATAATGAACTAAAAAAATTCTCAGAATTTCATTGATAGAGTAAAGAAAGTGAAGGCGAAAAACGAAAAAGAAAAACATGTTTTTTTTAGATAAGTTAATGTTGCTATCTGCCTATGACGTAATTAGGTACTCCGGATGTACGATATGTTACTATCAGGAATAACTTTTTTCCTTCGCGATGTCCAGCGATGAATGAGCTTACGACGTAAATAGATGACTCGATGCAATGTCAAAGCTTTTTAAGTACAACTTTAGTATTTAAAGCGAGAACCGAGCTCATTAAAAATTCAACACCTTATCGTCATTATATAGAGGAAAACCAAGAATAATAACGTAACCATATCACGCACACCAACTCCTTTATTTATTTTTCCAAGTGTTATAAAGAGGCGAATTAAACCTAAACTTTGCGATAAACATAGTATAATACCTACTAAAAAGGTGAAAAAATGACTCGAATAGGCAATTGATTTTCTATTTAAAAAAATGTCAACTACCTACACAAGTTCACTGGCAGCTCAACATTCTGCATCTCTCGTAAATTTTCAAACAATAAAAAAAATTTAGCAACTTTCTTCCATTGAAATTTAATTGCAACTACGAATTTATAAAAAAAAAAACATTGCCTATTTATTGCATTTTATTTTTAAATTAAATGAAAATTTTTATTCGTATTTCTTCTCCAACGTTTTTTTTTTTTTCAAGTTGTACTAATTATACGATGAATAGAATTAAAAGAAAAATTTAAGAATAATTCATTACTTACTGAACAAAGAGCTAACCGAATTCAGTATCGTCAACTTTTTTATACCATAATTACCCCATTACCAAAAGAGAAAAAGAAAAACTGTTTTATCATTGTTTTGATTTTTTACCTCGGAACTTATTTCTTTTGTTCGAAAAGTCACATGTCTGCTAAATAATAAATGCTTTAAGACGTTATTTTTAAAGTTGAAAAATTTAGATTATATTTTAACCTTGAATTCTTATACATTAAGGTGGCAAGATTGTTAAAAATTTAAGTGTATATTTAATACAAAACTCTAAGAACCCAATCAAGCAAAAAATATTACCTATAGGTATTAGAGAACATGCATGTGTACCACCAGTTTGAAAAATTCAGCACACTTTATCGATAAAGTTTCATTTCACACCAAAAACCACACATTAGTTGTCTACCTTTTACGCCGTTCCATAAGTCTTATCGCAATTATTACTTAAACCGCAAAATGGATTTTCTGCGGTACTGAATAGGACTATTTTAATTCCCATATCTCAACGGAGACAAATTTTGTCGTATGAAAACACATTATTTTAACACCAAAGAAGCAATTAGCTACTCCCTCAAGTAAGCAAAATTTTTCAAAACTAGAACAAACCGAGTTATCAAGTGGGAAATGAAATTTACAAACATCGTTTCAAGTTTAAATTTACTCTAAGAATTTCATGATCTGGGTCTCGATGAAGAAACTAATTATGACCTAAATTAAGCAGTGGAATAATTAAAGTGAGTGGGTTCGATGGAAGAAGCTGTGCATTCGAATAATACGTTGATAATTAAATTAAATCAAAATTTGTGTTAAAGGTAATTTAATGAAAAGAGTCGCAGATTTATTTTATTTGAAATAGTTCTAACTGAGAAAAATGTTTAAAATTTTCAAATACTCATTTAATTAAATATAAATTGTTTGTCGATGGAGAAAAGATATTAAAATAACATTTTTTATTCCTCAATCAGCAGGTAGTTACCTACTTACTATTATAATTAATTATAATTTTGAATAAAGAATAAGAAAAGAATATATTTCTTTAACAAATATTTTTTCATAAAACGAAATAAATTTAAAATTTGTCAGAAATGTCGCCGATCCAATATTTCTTTATTTGAAACATTTTTGTTTTCTTTTCACCCGGCGCCAGCCACCGAAAATGTCGTAGTTGCGTCAGGTGACGAAGATGGAGGGGGGTTTTCAATTCTCTGATAAGAAGGAAGTAAAATGTCGATATTATGTTAACACGTGAGAAGAATAGATTTATATTTTCTAATCAGTTCATCGTTGTTTCAAATGTCGTGTCGTGACTTTTTTGCTGGTGAAATTTGCATGAAAAAAGAGATCGAAAGCGTACCATGTTTTTAAGCCGATCGTAATATTACGGTAACTTTTAGCATCTCCAACAACGTGATAATATGATTGATAACCTAAGTTAATAATGAACAACAAGTGCTCCATTGTGCGTATTTCGACAAAGATGTGAAGTGATTTATTAAGATTGTGCTCCGATCCTGTGCCAGCAAAGCTGCGATGTTATTATTGAAAAAAATAACTTTATTTCGCGATAAAAAATTTGTTATATTTGAACGTGTAAAGCGTGACAAGGTAAATAGAGAATGATAACCGATCACTGTGGTTTTTCAAAGTGACAGTTATTATTTCATCGGGTTTTTCCTATACCATCCGAACGAAGAAGTGTTCTGGCGTGTGACGTGAAATGTATAAATTAGCCATGGAACTGTCGAATTGGAAAAGTTTGCCGGAATGGAGAACTGTTGGAAAAGTTTCAGAGGTAGGTTTTCGGGTTCATTTTTCTAATGGGTTTGGGTATTGAACTATTGATCAAAGAGCTGAATGTGGTTTGATGATTTGTATTGAGTCGGGTTCGTACGAATAAGTTCACTCAGGTAGATATGTTTTAAAATTAGGTAAGATATCTACTTGGTACCTACTTAACCTACAACTAAGTATGTAAGGTTATTGGTCTGCAATCCAACTACATCGATCTTCAATGTCCTCGTTGTCCTCGTCGCCAGGAATACATTGCCGTTTGTGTCTTGGTATCTCTTTTTAGTTCTGAGATATTGAGAAGTGTTTCAAGTGGACAAGACTTCTGTGTCTTACCAACTGTATATCGCATAGATATGTTACAGGAGGAAATACCCTTCGATTGATCAATCGGTGGTTTTGTAAAAACCTCCTGAAAGCTCAGCCCGGTAATGATTGACTGTTGACTTGGATGATTGATAACGAAACTACCGATTGTTTTCAATTTTTTCAAGAATATAATTATGGAAAATGAGCAAAAACCACAAACCTTTTTAGGTCAAAATCCCTATTTTTTCTGAATTTTCTTCAAAATTTTCACAGTGACAGTGTCTTGTTTTTTCAAATTTTTGTCCAATTTAGGCCCAAAAAACAGGGCTGCAATAACGGTAACGGAACGGAACGGAACGGACAATTTTGTCATTTTAAGAACGGAACGCAACAGAACGGAACGGAACGGATCCATTTTCGTTAGCGTTCCGTTATATTACATTGTTTATTTTTTTCATTTTTCTAATACTGGTGAATTGCTCCTATCCTCGGGAAGGGCAATTTTTGAGCCCTGGTTTTTGAGAGAGAACGATTTTTGGTGTGAAAATCAACATAAAGCAAAAAAATAGCTGAAAATTGATTTTTAAAAATGCAAATTTTGGATTTTCGTAATCAGCGCCCCAAAAACCCCAAAATTTAAATTAGTCAAAAAACCGCAAACCAGATGAGAAATAATTCAATTAAAAATTTCTTTCAGAAGTGCTGAATTTTTTAGTGAATTTTGCGTAAAAAAAATGAGGTACAAAAGAACGGAACGGAACAACCAAACTAGGAACGGAATGACTCTAGAACGGATACCGGAACGGGAACGGAACGCGATCCGTTATTGCAGCCCTGCCCAAAAAACGGAAAAACCCTCTAAAATTTCCTAAAATTCAAGTAATACCCCCTCCATTCCAAATGGCACTCCAAATCTCCGCCTACTTTCTTCGTAAAAACATCTAAAAATTTCAAAAAAACAATAAAAATGGGACACGCAAATGTAATTTGAAGTAATAGTAGTTCAATTGCTTTTATTTAATTTTTTTCAGAATTAGGTGGCAGGTAACGTTATGAGTGACGTCTTTATACCGATTGATCAATCAGTATTTTCTAGAACAGGAGGAAGAATATCGATTACTCATAATCAATCATACATTTCCTCCTAGGAGGAACAAAATCAGGAGGTTCAACATCTCTATGCACCTCCAGTGCAATAACATCACAACTCAAAAAATTTTGACCCTCATATTTTTTTCTGGAACTTGCTTATCTTTGATTAGTTTTTAATTTACTTGCACTAAAAATAAAAAAGTTTATTTATTTTGAGATGTGGTGTTATTGCACTAGAGGTGAGATATATTTTAGAAAATCCTTTTTTGAAAATTTTTTGCAGATAGTTAAAAAAATACAAAATTTGGAAATTTTTCCAAATAAATTAAGTAAAAAATTGAGTTTTGGTGAAAAAAATACAAAAGAAAAATTCGCTTTCATTTTTTTTAGAGAAAAAATGCATTTTCTGTTGAAAAAATCAAAAAAATGAATTTTTGAATTGATCCCAGGCAAATTCTATGTTCTGGTTTTTACCCCTCCCCCCCACAATCTCATATTTGAATCTTTTTGGATTAGGACCTAAAAAATTTTTAAATGCTATAAGCGTGTCAAAATAATATATTTTGGGAGCGAACGGTTTTCATAACGAAAATCAGCGTTTTGAAAACCTATATTTTAAATTTTTGATATCCACATGGCTTTTCTGGATTAAAAAAATATTCCGCTCTCTCTAAATTGGCGAGAGGTTTCCAAATTTCAATCATTTTTGAAAAAATGTATCGATTCGGGTAAATGCCTGGTTACCCTTTTTCATGGAAGTTGAAATGTTATAAATTGTGAATTTGATCTTTTTTTTTTTTACGAAATTCAAATTATTTATTTATTTCAGCACCTCTAAATCGAACGACATTTTTTTGGTCACTTGGAATGATTTTTAACGTTTTTCATGAAATATTTATAGCAGAATAACAAATTTCATTTCAACTGAACATACAAGTACTTACCTACCAAAAAAAATTTAGTCAAAAAAATAAATTTTAATTATTTTTTCGAAATTTTTGTTGCAGTGTTGCTAACCGAGATTCAATGAAAATTGGGTAAAACAAAATGCAGTTTAGCTGCACTTTCGTGAAATTAAAAAAAAAAAATTATCAAAAATTATTTTAAATGTCCAAAATATTTTTGGTTTGATTTTGCGATGTTTAGGTGAGCGACTGGAATTTTGTAAAAAAAGATCTGCAACGTTTGAACCTCTTGTAGAGGACAAAAAGTGGCATTCGGTATTCAATTTCAAGATCAATAAATTAAGAATTCGTAGAAACCCAAATTGCACCTTGGGGAATATGTTTTTATGTTTGATAAATCAAATGAAATTTTGAGACTAAAATCGATGATGTACAGCTTGAAAAAAATAAATTGGCATTCATTTTCAAGTCCCTCGCTTGGTATTTTTGGATAGGTACATATAAACGTAAGTACAAACTACTTGCAAAATAAATTGATTTAATCCTCGAATTTTTACGTAGATGCCGTTCCTAGAGTAATTTTTATGCAAAAAAATATTCAATACATTATCAAATGATGATTTACTGGTGCCCAAATAGAAAAAACATTCACGTGAGCCTGGATATAGAAACCACCGTTAGGGGTCAAAAATTGGGTTTTTAGTTGAGATTCCCCCTTGATTCTACTCTTTCAGAAAGACCCAAATTCAGTGTCAACTCAAAAACCAATTTTTGTCACCTAAGAGTGGTTCACTTCATCCAGACTCGCATATTCAGACTTGGAAAATCATCTGGCCCTGTTTTACGGATTTCCGTGGGTGTTGAGCGTTTTTTTTCAAAGTGCCCTTGATTTTGCACAATAAATTTTCAAGGTCTGAATTTTTTTCCTGTATCCTCAATTTTTCAAGACTAAAATTTTTTTCTCAAAATTTCTCAAACTTCAAATTTTTTAACGTCGATTTTTCAAGACTTAAGTGTTGAAGTTTGAAAAATTTTGAGAAAAAGTTATAGTTTGAAAAATTTTGAGAAAAAATTTAAAAAATTGACGTTGAAAAAATTTTAGTCTTGAAAAATTGAGGTTACAGAAAAAAAATTTAGACCTTGAAAATTTATTGTGCAAAATCAAGCGTGCTTTGAAAAAAAAATCGTTTACCACCCACGGTAAATCCGTAAAATAGGGCCAGGTGAAGAACCCTTTCCTATCGAAATATGAAAACAAATTTTTGAGGCTTAGCGTCCTATTATGTCACTCAAAAATTCAAGAAAACCATGTTGATTTCATGCATATGATAAGCCAATTGATTTTTTTTCCTCCTTCGAAAAAAGCTCACCATTTTTAATTTCCAGATCGCCTTTTTGTACTTTTAATGTGAATAGACTAGAATGGGTTTACTAAGGTAGAATAGGTAGATAATGTTTTAAAATTACTCATCAGCCATCAAATCCTGTGGTCCTGGCTTTCATCTGTCATTTCCATGATATCTGAAAATAATGAATGTAGGTTCTTTGTAGGTAAATTCGGTATACTTACTGATCTTATAGCTTCCAATTTCCATTTCAGCAATTCTCATTGTTTCATGATGGGAACGTATAGTAATACGTTATCCCGAGAAATAAGTAATTAAAACGATTCATAATACAAAAAATATGAAAATGCTATAAAAAATATAGTCGAAAATGAAAAAAATTCCACAGTTTATTATTTCAATTCTGCCCGTAAAACGTCCAAAATTCTGCGCAGTCCTATTCCTATTTCGAAACATGGCTTATTTTTCCACATTTCTTGATATATTCGTTTCAATAGATACATATACGAATAAATAAAACAAACCCGTTGCTAATATTAGTTCAGGTTCTCGTGTGAGCCAAGATGAATAAATAGATCACTTTTGAAATTTAATAAAAGAAAACAAATTCGCCGTTTATTGTTTTCCATGCAGTCATAAGTGTCTTCTGCTTCAGCGTTATAACACTCCGGCGTCGCTGAAAAGCAACAGTTTTCATCGCAGCCAACTTTTTCATTTAGTAGAGTTGTTCTTCTCGTGGGTGAAATAAGTTAGTTGCGCTTTCCATTCTGTAACGAGAATATCCGCGAGTTGATCACGTCGCCGAACATGCGTAATTTTTTAGTTTTTTGGTAAGTGACAAATTGGGAATTTTTTAAAATATATTCTAGGAGATTCGAAATTAAAAATTTTTTAATTACGAAATTTTGTGTTAAAATATTAGTTTTTTTTAAAATGTTTTTATACTAGTATCGTAATTACTTACTCGGGAATAATAATGCAGTACTTTTATCTATAATTTTTTTCTATTCGACCACACCAAAAGTAACGATAACGTTACGTACGCAGGCATCGGACCGTGGTTACTTTAAAGTAACTTGGTTACTTTTTTCAAGCTCGGTTACTTTTAGTTACTTTTTTGACTAAAAGTTACTTTTAGTTACTTTTTTGACCAAAAGTTACTTTTTTCGCTCAACTCGCCAAAAAAAAATGGCGAAACGAAATCATAAAATTTACATGCAAAATGTCTTTTTTGGACATACAAAATTAAATTTTTCAAATCTTCGCCCTCGCTTCGCTCGGGCATGAACAAAATCACAATTTAATGAATTATTTGAGCAGGGTGTCTACCGGTCGCGAAAGTCGCGAAAAAGTCGCGAATTTAGATTTTAGGTCGCTGAAGTCGCGAAAAAGTCGCGAAATTGACCCAAAATTCATCAAAAGTCGCGAATTTTTCCGAAATTACTTCCATTTTTTTCGCCTTTTACAAAACAGAAAAAGTAAAGAAATTTTACCTTTTTGAACATTTTTTCTACAAATTTTCGCCTCGCTTCGCTCGGGCTCATAAATTTAAAACACCCATTCTTAGATTATATACCCCTTTGTCCTCTTCCCTTCTATTTCAGACAATTGAATATTTTGAAGCGGAAAAATATGTTCTTGTGGGAGACTAAGTAGCGATCACGATTGGGAATTTCAAAGGTAATATTGTGTCCATTGTCAGGAAAATCTAAAATAATTGGGGAAATTTGGAATTTTCTAAGGGATGTTTTAAAGGAGAAAACCATTTGAAAATATGTCTTTTTTTGCTGTTTTTTAAATAAATTCTTCAAAAAAATTTCGCCCTCGCTTCGCTCGGGCAAAATCTGCTAGTATTTCAGACTTTTCATGAATTTATTTCTCAATAATCATTTAACAATTTTATCCGTTCTAACATGATTTTTCGTAAAATTTTCACCCTCGCTTCGCTCGGGCAGTAACTACTTCTCTTCTTTACTATAAAATAACTCACTTTTGGAAAATTTTTGTGAAAAATTGTCTTTTTTCAAAATTAAAGACGTATTTTCTTCCGTGTATAAACTTTTTTCTATAATAAATTTGATCTCGTTGATTTTTTGGTGTGGGGGGGGGGGGAATTGAGAGGTAGATACTAGATACCTTAAAAAAAGGTCGCGAAATTTGATTTTTTTAAATTGGTAGACACCCTGTTGAGGCAATTATACGAAAAAAATGGTTTCCAATGCCTGTTTTAGGCATTGAAAATCCAATTTTTTCGAAGTTTCGCCCTCGCTTCGCTCGGGCATGAACAAAGTCACGATTAAATAAATTATACATGGCAATTTTGTACTCTCCAAAGACAGATTTTGACGCCTACTGCTTAGATTTCTTATTATTTTGGAGTTTTGAGGCCAAAATAATTGGCATGGAAGTAAACTTGGAACTTTCCAAAAATTTATGAAAGTTCCATGAAAGTTCTGACTCACCCCATGAGAAATTCCTGGCTACGCCACTGATAAAACTCATTCTTAGATGAAATTTTTTTCTCTCTCTTCGGTAGTAAAATTACAGAGAAAAAACAAGTTTGAAAAAAAATGGGGAGGAGGGGGTATTAATAATTTTTTAAAGGCGAAAAATTGAAAAATTGTCTGCTTTTTCACGAAAAATTGGTTACTTTTTCACAAAAAATTGGTTACTTTTTTCAGAAAAAAAGTTACTAAAGTTACTATTTTTTTTCGAAATTTCGGTCCGATGCCTGCGTACGCAATTAATATTAATATTGTCGTTCCTATCGGTATCTAATTCTAATTTTTTTCATATTTTCTTCTCGAACATTTAACAAAGAGCACACTGAGTGTACATATGTGTTTATTCATCTCTTATCAATTTTTGTTTTCTGTCTCCAAATTTCTCATTCTCTGTATAACAAATTTCCCTACCTGAAAAATTTGAAATATCAAAGTCTATTTTCCAAAAAAATTAATTCGAGATTTTTCATAATTGAAAAATAAAAATGAATAATTACTTTTTACCAATATGTATAGGTAAATATTGAATTACTCACTGAAATAGAACGATCAGTTACCTACTTCTGTACTTTTGCTGAACTTTGTTTTCTCAAAGGTATTTTAGTAATTTAACAAAAATTGTTGAAAGGTGGGTGATAAAGTAGAAGGGGTTAGCATGATGGAATACCTATATTTTAAAAAGTTTATTTAATATCATGCAGTGTTTTTTTTCGTCGTTATCAGTTCTATGAACGGAAAAACTCGAAAGTTAGTTATTAGTTTTCGGGGTTTTCCATTAATTTTTTCAATTTTTATTGCTTTTTGAGCAGTTCTTCAACGACCAAAAACATTATTTTTATGCGAGAGTATTTTATTTTATTTTTGAAAATTAATGAGTAAGTCGTATTTATACATAAATTGGATTATCTCAACGAATTTCAATTTCCATCAAATTTACTTTTCTTTAAAAAATCCTCAAGTCATCAATAATTTGCCAATGTTAAGAAATTCTTGACTGATCACTCCCTTTCTCTCCTCCCTAAATTTATCTATCCATGAGAATTTTTAATAGTTTACATGAAAATTGTGTGCTTTATTCAGGTTTTTTTCATTGCTTTATTCAATAATGAACTTTATTCGTAAAATTTCCTGTAGGTTGAATTCATCTGCATAACGATATTGAACATTGAAGACTGTTTTTTTGAAATAAATGTGTATCATAAATTAACTATAACTTTATACTCAATAGGAAAATCAAAGAATAAACTCTAACGAGATGTGGGCAGAAGACGCAACCCCCTCTCCAATACAAAAATGAATTTTTAACAAGAAAAATTTAATTTGGGTAAAAAATTTACAAAGTAGCTTATTTTTGAGAAATTTTCGTTTCATGTCAAATCCAAAAAATTGGAAAAAATCAATTTCAGTAGAATTTTCAATTTCTTGCCTTCTCACCCTAAATAAGCCAATTTCGATTCATTCCTGGATCTAAATTTTCAAAATTTAAAAAGAATTATTTCGTTGAAAAAAAGTAACCCTCTCGAGTTTATTCGTGAAAAAAATTGAGTGTACAAAAGTATAACTGTACCTGGAGGGGCCCGCCATGCATTTGAATTTACCAATTAGTGAACAGCAACAGAGCTCCAAGAGTAAGAGTTCTTAGAAAGTGTACCCAAATTTCTAATTTTTTAAGAGTTAGGTCATGATTACGCTCTCAATGTGTAATATAATAATTTATAATCAATCAGACTAGTGGATTATGAATTTGTTTTCCTGATGATAAACAGAGCTTACGTTGAATTGTAACGAGTAACGAGACCTAATACATTATGCATGTACGAGCTGACGCTGAGTACTTACTTAATATTTGAAAATTTATTGTTGGTGATGTCAGTAAGTCTTGGAAAAAAAAATAGATCAATCACAACGGTATCACAAAGCTCGATTAATAAATGAATTTTTTAATGCCTACGATTCGATTTGGTTTACCATTAGTAAGTGTGCGAGGGAACCGAAATATTAAATACCTTTGTAGAAGACGAAGAAAATGGTAACCAATTTCGAGATCATGGTTACAGGAGGTGCAGTAACTGAAATCCCATAATATTAATAAAAGAGGGGGAGGGGTTGACTGAAATTCCCTGTAGGACTACTCAAAAATGACAAGATGACTAGTTGTTTTCTCAAAAATGGTTCTATTTTGAGGTTTCCTAGCTCTGCTGCTTTTTGGACTGGGAGCTCAAAATTTTTTTGGAGGGTCTCTCATTCAAAGTAAACTATCCATGTAAGTACTTCGCCAATTTTCATCAAAATCCAGAATTTTTTTCAATCCATCTTGATATACAGGGTGTCCCGTAAGTGGAGGATGTTACTTCACTTTTGGTTGGATATAACCGGGTACCACTAAGAAAAAACATGAGATGAACATGTTGTCTATCTTGATAATTGAAGGGACAAATGCTGCCTCTAAAAAAATCACGTTAAAAGTTTTTTTCAACCATGGGAGTGGATAGTACTTTGAAAACTGAACAAATTTTCATCTCATGCTTTCTTGCCTAACTTTGAAATTAAAGGGACTGCAAAAAATTGCTTATAAAAAATTCTAAAAAAATCAATCAATCAAAGGAATGTAGTAAAAAACGATGAAATATGAACAAAAATTTTGATTCTAAAGACTTTTTGCCCAACGTCGAAAATGAAAGGGCTACGAATCATTCAAAGTAAGTGCGCTTCAAATTTTTTTTAAATTTTATAAATTTTGAATGACCCGTAGCCCCTTTATTTTTGATTTTAGGTAAAAAGTCTTCGGAACAAAATTTGTTCAACGTACTGTACATTCCTTTGGTTGGTTTATTTTTTTTAGAATTTTTTATAAATAATTTTTTTGTAGCCCCTTCAATTTTAAAGTTGAGCGGAAAGTCATAAGATGAAAATTTGTTCAGTTTTCAAAGTACTACTTATATCCATTCCCATGGTTGAAAAAAATTTTAACGTGATTTTTTTAGCAGCAGCAATTGCCCCTTCAATTATTAAGATAGGCAACATGTTCATCTCGAGATTTTTTAAAGTGGTATCCGGTTATATCCAAAAATGAAGTATTATCGTCCACTAAATATACGTTTATACACTCTGTATTCATTGTTCTCAGAGAATAGGGACAGCACAGCACAGTTCCCATTGAATTAATGCATCTTGAAAAATTAAACGTTAGATATGTTTCGTTTTGAAATTTTTTAAAATGATTTTGAAGTACATTTTCACCTGATATGTGTTGGAAAAATATTCTGGAAGGGTATCATTTTTACCCAGTGTTTTTTCAATAACTAAGTACCTCGTTGAAAATTTGCCAAAAACAAAGAATTTTGAGAATTTTATTGAAATAATCGCTGAAGGAGTGTATCTGTTCAGATCTATTCATGCAAGAAATTTAGCCGCTCATGAGCAGGTATGATCAAGCATGGCTTTTAATAATGAAAATATATTAGAGAACCTTATTTTTATTTATCAGCTCGTGCCTGATCAGGTACGAGTACATATAATCATACCTGCTCAGATGCGGTCAATTTTCAGACCTGCTCATACCTGGAAATTTTCCCGTGGGATTCGTCGTTCCAAAGTTCGAGTCGAGCGTCATGGAATAAAGAAATCACCTGACATAAAAATTAATGCTAGATTCCTTCTCTAAGACTAAATATTGGCCAAAACTCAACAATTTTTTATTTTGAAATTCTTGAGTCGGAAATTTTGCTGCGTAGGTATGTTCAAAAGAAACAGGTTCAAGTGTTACAATTGGGCAGTTTAAAATTTAAAAAGCCGCTTAGTTCAAAAACGGTTAAAACTTGAATTTTTTGATCGATTTCTTCCATTTATCGTCGACGAAGACCTTTTTTCAAGGCCAGTTTCCAAAACCACCCACATTTTTGGAAACTGGAAATTCTGGGCCTGGGCTTTCCAAAAATCTGTAACATTCATGCAAACTAGAAATTTTGTCCCTAAACTTTTGGATGTTTGTATACCTAGTACGTTTTCCAATCTCATGAACTAAAAAAAATAATAAACTTTGTGCACTTTGAGAAAACACTCTTCATAAATTATCTCAAAATTTTGTATTTCAAAATTATTTTTTTGATCATATTTGTGAGGTTTCGTAGCAAAAGAGACCACTTCGTTGGAAACCTGATTTCGAGAAAACTGCAAAAATAGATGTTCGGGTCAAATTGTCGTTTTTCGGGTTTTGATTGATTTTGATAGAGAATTTCATGATTTTTCACCCAGTATGTTTGAAAAGTTTCGACCGAGTTCGGAAGTAACAGAAAAATGTGATTTTCTGTGACGAGGAGTGATGTGATACTTTTACTTACCTATATTCACCATTGCAGCAGGTTGAAAAAAATTCCAACACGAGCATTTCAAAGTGAAATATTTTTGAAACAAAGCATCCTAGCGAAAAACTAACTGCTCTTAGTAGAAAGCAAATTTCATGCTCTACAATTTTTGTGGTAGGGATTTTTTCGGTAGAACTCTTTCTTTCTTCGCAAAATCTAGTTTTATGTCAAAAAATGAGAAAAATATTAAAATTTGATGAATTGCAGTTTTTCAACAATAACATGCCAACTAATCACTTTCATAAAAATAAATACCGTATTCTGAAAGGAAATTTTATGCTCTACAAATTTGGTGCCAGTCATTTTTCCCCTAGGATGCTTCATTTTCTCACAATTTCGTTTTTATGCTGAAAAAACGCGAAAAAAAATGTTCACAAAACTTTGAACGAGTTTTTCTCGAAACCATATTTTTTGACATTTCATTTTTGAAAATTCACTGCTCAGAAAGATATGAATGACATTTTTTCGTTTTGGTCTCATTTTTTTTAGAATTTTATTGGCTATCGTGTAGTATTTCACAAATCTAACGAAAAGGGTCCCTTTGGCTGCGAAACCTCACATTGATGATTGTTTCCATCAGACAAACTGGAATTGCATTATAGCCCAGGAAAAATAGCATCGAAAAAGAAAAATATGTTAATCGCGATTTTATTGCTGAAAAAGCTTCTATATGATGTCCAGAGTCTGTGATAAATTCGCACCGCCCCCACCCCTATTGCTTTTTTTGGGGGGGGGCTTATGGGGGAGAAAATTGTTTCGCACCGATTCCACTCAAATTCGCGTAGAGTTATGCAGGTGTAGAAGTACTCCCCAAAAAAATTTCAGCTCTCCTCGATCTCAGGAGGCTGAGCCAGCGCTTCCCAAAGTTGGACATTTTTGACTAAAATGCCAAAAAAACGAGTTTTTCGAGTATGAAATCACCCCAAAATTTCAATTTCGAAAAATTTTATGATTTCTGTATATATTTTGAGATGACGAATCCGACTAGCCTATCAACTTTTTCATTTGGGGAGTTTAACCCTCCGTACGGCTCATTCGAAAGTACATAGATCGTGTTTTTTTAGCAAAAAAATGACCTTCAAAACCACGATCTGTATACTTTCGAATGGGCCGTACGGGGGGTAAACATCCCAAATGAAAAAGTTGATAGTCTAGTCGGATTCATCATCTCAAAATACATATACGCAGATATCATAAAATTTTTAGAAATTGAAATTTTGGGGTGATTTCATACTCGAAAAACTCGTTTTTTTGGCATTTTAGTCAAAAATGTCCAACTTTGGGAAGCGCTGGCTCAGCCTCCTGAGGTCGAGGAGAGCTGAAATTTTTTTGGGGAGTACTTCTACACCTACATAACCCTCCACGAGAATTTGAGCGGAATCGGTGCGAAACAATTTTCTCCCCCATAAGCCCCCCTCCCCCTCCGCCAGCAATAGGGTTGGGGGCGGTGCGCATTTATCACAGACTCTGGAAATCATAAATATAGAAGCTTTTTTAGCAATAAAATCATGATTACCATATTTTTCTTTTTTCAAAATACATTTCTCCTGGGCTAATTATTGGAGGAGAGAGACTAGACATTGAAAAATGTTGACTAAGATGACATTTTTTCAAATTTTTTTGACCTAAACTACCAACTCTGTCCTAATTTTTTGACTAAAAATGCAGTTTAGTGATTACTTGGGAGGAAGGCCAAGCAGCCTCTTTTACTCCTTTTTCTTTCGATGCGACCCGGGTTGATATGCATTATCTTTTATAATTTCTGTACATTAATAGGCCGTTAGATATCCGTTCCTGATGATGAAATAGACACTTGACTTTCGCTATGGCGACACTTCACCAGTGACGTACCGATGGGGGGGGGAGGGGGGAGCTTCCCCCCTGAGGAAATTTTTTACTTGTGAGTTGGGAAAATTGAACATTTCAACACATCAGTTGGGAAAATTGGACAGTTGGGATTAATTTTTTTGATGAAAAATAATAAATAAAATAGTTATTTCAAAAGTTGGAAATCACCAAAATTTTCACTTGTTCCAACTCAAAATTGGTAATTTTCCCAACTCGAAAATGGTAATTTTCCCAACTCGAAAATGGTAATTTTCCCAACTCAAAAATGGTAATTTTCCCAACTCGAAAATGGTAAATTTCCCAACTCGAAAATGGTAAATTTCCCAACTCAAAATTGGTAATTTTCCCAATTCAAAAATGGTTATTTTTCCAACTCAAAATTGGTCGTTCTCCCAAGTGACGAGTAAAAATGTCAGTGGGACGATTAGTATTTATTTTTTTTAATGAAAAATGAATAAATAAAATGGTTACCTATTTTAACAGTCGGAAATCAACAAAATTTTTACTTTTTAGTTGGGAAAATTAGTCATTTTCCCAACCTTTTCCAACTGAAAATTTATCATTTTCCCAGTGAATAATTATTAAACCGTTGTAATAAATGCTTTTTTGGAAAAAAAATTATTAATTACCTTGCAATTTGAAAATTTTCACTCGTCAACCAAAAAATTTTTATAGTTGTACTTGTAATTTAAAAGAGATTTTTTCGCTTTTTTCTTCAAAATTATTCTAATTAATTTCATTGTTCTTATTCTCCTTAAAACTTATTTTTGATATTTGAAAATCCAATTTTTCAAAAGCTTTGGCCTCGCTACGCTCGGCCATGATATATTTCTGCTTTAATCATTTCAAAGTAGAAACAGTCGATTTTTGATTAAAGTTTATTTTTCCAAAACATTATTTTATTGCACATTCAATTTGAGATTTTCTAAAATTTTCGCCCTCGCTTCGCTCGGACCAAATCCATCTCCCTATTCTTTACATTGAAATTACAAAATTTTATTGATGTAAAATTATAATTTTTCTTCAAAACTCCACCCTTTCTTCGCTGAAGGCAAATAAACTATTTCGTATGTTTTTTCAACTACAATGACATTGCTTGTAGGTTTAAAAAAAAATTGTTTGGAGCACCTAACCAATGAAAAATTTATTCAGATTTCTTATCTCAAAAAGGGTCTTATAGTAATGGGTTGTAAAAACTTCAAAAGTTCGCAAAAATGACGAAAACGAGTAAAAAAAATCAAAAAACTTCGCGACTTGGGGAAAAATTAGTACCTACATGTAAATTTTAAGAGATCAAACGGGAAAGTTTGAAAAAAATTGGATTGGTTCGCAAATTTGAATTTTACACCCCCCCTCCCCCCCCGGAATTCTGATATCGGCTATATGTAGTTGGGAATTTTGAGAATTTGAGTTAGGATTTTCACCTCTTCTCCCCCCTCCCCCCTGGAAAATGCCTTCGGTACGTCACTGCACTTCACTAAATCTAGATCTTCTTGGTCCTATAGGTCCTAGGTGAAGGGTATAAGGGTGTTCATTTCATTTATACGTACTTGTACATTCAAACCAGTGGTAAATATGTAAACTTCCAAACAAAAGCTATCGTATGTAGCTACTAGTTAGTTACTCTATATACGGACAGTAATCTTGAATGTTATTCTATGCACTTGTGTACATTGGACGCGTGAATGCGCGAATTGGTCTACGGTATGTGGATTTAATAAAATCAAATTGACAGAATAATTTGGTCTCTTCAAATATTATGAATTAACGCAAACATGGAACTTGAATTTATCCTAAATCAATATATTCGAGATATGCATTGATATAATACATCTATAATTTAATATCAAATTAATGCGACCTTAAAATACACATTCACGGTCATCTGTTGAGTGTTAATTTGAATACAGTACTCGAAAATATACTTAATTAAATTTGACGTTATAGCACGCAGATATACCTACTATTGGTGAACAAAAATCAATTTTTTTTTTTCAACATACTTATTTTCTTATACAGCCCAAAAAATATAATATAGGCCTTTTTCCCTCGTATATATTTCTCAAATTATGAAATATATTGCAAAAAATTTCTACCCGGTTTCATTATAATATCGATTCCGCGTAACAATTAATTTCATCTTATTTGCGAAAAAAAATATAGCAGGGACGATAATTTAAAAAATTCTAAAGGTTTTCAATTTAAAAATTTGTTTGGAATTTTCGCTGCTGAAAGTTTTTTAAACGGTTTATAGTACCTCTTTCGTGAAGGTTTCTTGCAAAAGCTATAAAAAAGAGTACCCAGATACAAAAACTTTTCAACTTTGCTTTTTTTCATTTCGCGATATATTTAATAAATTAACAATTTCACGCGGATATGAAATTTAATCCGAATAACCTCAAGTTGATGGAATTATACTTGGTGGTAGCACATTTTTCCTGATGCTCGAGCTCTGTAATTTAATATATTTCCGGTAAACGCCATTTTTCATTATATAAAGAACTTATGTTTGAATCTTTCGAGATGAAATTATTTGATAATATGGAATACGAAAGAATTTCTGTAGTACGAGTTGAATAATTAATCAATGTTTTGAGAAACTTTTCTTCTTTTTTTCTATATTGATTGTTGGAAGAGAATTGCGCAAATTTGCTGATTTTCGGCGATCTCTTATCGTTTTAGAATTGAATGTACGGAATAATTTTAGCTCGAAGTTTATAACGAGTGTAAAGAAAAGTTTAGTGGGTAGTTTTCCCTTTTTTTTTAAATCGACGTTTAGTTCTGGAATAAATTTAAGTTTAAATTAAAAATTAGCCAATTTAAATGTATATTCCAGAGCGTTTAGAAGTTTAACTGTCAAGTCAAACTCCGGCATCAATAACGTAAAGCTGTTTTGAATTATCATTTTAGTCGAGAGGTCTTTTTTGAAAATCATATCATTGAAATTTATCGAAATGGACTTGGACCAAACTGTGAAGTTTTTTCCACGCCTCATAATTCTTCAATCAAAACAGCTTCACAAATGGATCATTGTTCATTCTACGAGGTGTTCGAGTTTATTTTGATAAGCTGACGTCAGTCACGTCGAGTCGAGGATAACATTTTATAAAAGCGTGTTGCCTATTTAAAAGTTGTAGACGCATTGAAATTTCTATTCTTTCATTAAGTAAATGTGCAAAAACATTTGTGAAAGTGCCTAGAGTTAAAATTCAAGGAGCTACAAATGAGTGAAGCTACTGCAAGCTATGAGTACATCTTCAAGTTGTGTTGGGCAAAATCGATTATTTGAAAATGATCGACCCCTCGATTAATCGATGAAAAAATAATCGATTCGTCGATAAATTCGAAGGATTTTTTCTTTGTTTTAGTGCCAGCTATGCCAACCAAAATTTCGAAAATTCCTTAAAACTGCTATAAGCCTCTTGGTCAAAATTTCTTAAAATAAAAATTTTCCAACTTTTTTTTACAAATGACGTCATTAATAACGGTTACCTGCCACCTAATTCTGAAAAAATGAAATAAAAACATACAAATTGAATTATTTCCGCCTTCAAATTACATTGTGCGTCCCTTTTTTTGTACGTTTTTCAGAGATTTTTATCAATTTTTATGTAGAGGGCAGGGGAGAATTTAGAG
>JAVBJF010000073.1:1266310-1283250 GCA_033439095.1 Pseudococcus viburni | reverse complement strand
ATCACGCGGGTTATAACAGCTTTTTAAAATAACAGAAATCTGCAGTAAATGAAGAGCAGCATGCATCAAAACTAAGAAAATTTATTATTAAAACACGCAATATAACATACTTATTTCAAGAAAAGTAAAACACGTTCACTGTTTGACTTTTATAAGCACCAGAAAAAGGTATCATGATAAAAATATTTCCAATATTACAAATTAAAACGCTAAAATTGTTTTATCAAGTCTTTCAAACTCTCCCAAGAAAATTCGCATAGTATAACACCGAAGTAACGGTACACAGCATCATGCAATTTCAGTTCAATAGAGATTTGTACATGATGAAAAAAGTTTCTTCGCTTTCCAAAGTGCTATCGAGGTAGTCATCGGTTGTGTCGTACATATCTTTCCTGATACGTTCGAATGCATTATTATACTCTTCTCCGGATAAATAATTCGAATCTTGAGCCAGTACGTAATGCTTCAGAAGAAATAACGCTATCTAAAAAAATGTATATTTTAAGCATCTAAACAAGTTGCAAAATAACAAATTAAATGATGAGAAATACTTAGAGCTGACGATAAACTAGAAGTACTCTGGGGTACTGATGAACCAGAAGGGACCGATTGACTTAGACCATAGAGAATTAACATAGACCGCGCTACGGCCATAAGACGTACGTTGTTACCGTGTTCCAACATTATTTTATGAGAATTGGGCCCATTTCTGCAGGGGAAATTAAGAGAAATCAATTTGCACTATCAAGGGGAACTCAGAAGTAAAAAAAAATTGGAGCGATTTCAAAGGACGTGGCTGTATTTTTGGTTCGAGTTCGGTGCTTCGGTCATCGGTCTTATTTATCCGCCAAGTACCCAGTTCAACTTGCTTGAATTGGATCAATTCCTGCAAGAGAAATGCAGAAAAATTATGCCTAAGTCAATTTGCACTATCAAGGGGACCTCATAGAAACAATTGGACCGAAATCAAACGATACGATTTCATTTCTAGTTCGAGTTTAGTCGTATACGCCAAGTACCCAATTCATGCAAAATAATGTTGGAACTCGCCGCTTATCAGTAGCGCGGTCTATGTTAATTCTCTATGGTCTAAGCCGATTGAGGAAACCAGTGATGTGGAAACGCGAAAAAAAAATTCCGTTTCTGGGAATGTTTCTAGTTTTAAGCACAACGTTTCCGTTCCTGGGAGCGCTTCCGTTTCCGTTTCCAGAAACATGTTCAGTTTCCAGAAACGCGTTTCCACGTGTTTCCGTAATTTAAAGTCTCCAGAAAATTTTAAAAATTTTTAACGCTGGAAAAACCCCATAAGAATGGCTCATATAAATTTCAGTACCTACCCTGTAACCTCAAATTACCAATATTAGTGATCTATTTGATCGATCAAAACACAATTTTCCAAAATTTAGCAGAGTTGAGTTCAAATTCATATTTTTTCTAGGAAAATTGTTTTCCAAAAAAAACATGGATTTGAACAAAAAGTTACAAATTTTAAAAACTATGATTTTATTGATCAAAGTAGGCCAGTGCTAGGAAAAAAATCTGTATAATTTTGAATCCAAGCTACCGAAAATCGCAAAATTTTTCACTATGAAAAATTTTTCTCCCGATCCTTTATGGGTGTATAAAATTATATACTACACCTTGCCATGTAAATTATAATTGAAGAAAATTCAATATTTTCGACATTTCGACACCAATTGAGATCAAAATTTATGAAAAAGAAATTTAAAATGCGTTGGAAACTCCGGAAACGCGTTTTTTCGCGTTTCCGATTCCGTTTCCTTAAAAGAATCGTTTCCGTTTCCATTCACGTTTCCGTTTCTCTTAAAATTATTGCTGGGCGTTTCCGTTCTCATTCCCGTTTCTCAAAATTGAGCGTTTCCGAGTGTTTCTTGGAAATTTTTCCGTTCCGTTTCCACATCACTGGAGGAAACAGAACTGGAAGCGAAGAAGTTTCAGGGGAAGGAACTGTCGTGCCCAAGGATGTTCCGAGAAGACGGTTTGCAGGTTTCAAATTAATACTGGGAAAAAGTTCTGTAGCTTGTGTCACACCAACTGATTCTGCGATGAATTTCGCAAGACATGTTTCATTCACATAATTATTGATACTTATATCACACATGAAAGTACGAAAAACTTCAATTTTCTCCCCCCCTCCCCCCCACCACTACTACTTGAATTTTTTTCCAGATTCGGATTCTACGACCCCGCAAAAATAAGATGGGACTATTTCTTCAAAAGTATCATACGGTATACTGAATTACGGCTGTTTTTTGGTGGTCTGTGAGCCTTAGTGCGCCCCCTCTCCCTATTTGCAGTTTTCACTTAATTCAATCGATGCAGTATGCAGTTTTAAAAAATTTCATAGATGCTCTTACCTCTTACGTTGAGAACTACCGCGAATCGATTTCTTTATCTTAGTATACCTAGTGTATAGTCGAATTACTGCATCCGTTCGCTCAGGATGTAAAAAGCAATTTGACTACTGATTCTTGATCTAGAATATATTTAGAAAAAAATAAGCTTGGGTGCCATTTTTTCTAGCCCTTCCTCTTCCGAGGGTCCACCCCCTTTCTTGAAAATGCATGTATGTATCTCCCATATTATTGGTTATGCAAAAAAATGTTTCAAGCAAAAGTTCTTTATTGAAGACTTCTCTACATTTTCGGTTATTACAAAAATTTCATTTGGAGCAACCCTTAAGCCCCAAATTTCAAAAATGTACTTTCAGAAATACTCAAAATCGAGCTTTTCTCATTAATTGTAAGAAATATCGAAGATAGCGCGAAATGTGCAATAACAACAAGTATTCAGAATAAAATTTTACATCTAGAAAGTTCATCGCAATACCCCACCCCTCAATCCCAAGGATCCACCCCTCCCCCTTTTCCAAAAATTTTATTTTGTCCAATGGCAAAGTGCGTTTTTTGGCCATAAATGGAAAATTATGCGAAAGGCATGAAGTTTTGTACGGTGAACAAGGATACCATGAGAAATTTTTCGAACCTGGGAGGCCATTGCCAAACACCATAGAAGAGGCAGGGAAGGTTCAGCCCCTTCCCCATTTTACGTAATTGGGCTATCGGATCTTTGTTGGTGTCATTTCTGTATCATTGAATCCCGCTAAAATCAAAAATGTCATTACTGTCAAGATTCGAGGAAAAGAAGTCCCTCAAATTTGAAATTTTTCTACACAAATTTTCGTATTTTTCCTCAAAAATACTTAAACATTACATTTTTTCAACTTCCTGGGTCCAAGTTTGCTGAAATTATACCATTTTTTCACATTTTTATGCAGAAATCACTATAATGTGTACGAGATAATATTCATCGGTCGAAGTTTTTAAAACGATTTCTCAATACTACAGGTCGAAAGCAATAAACACAGATCCTGAGACACTTCGCAAACCACCTCTGGACGGGGATAGAGGGTCATTTTTGACTAGTATTTTGCACAATTTTTATTACTTTGAAATTGAAATTGTAGTTTATTGCCTTTTTTTATCACCTAATCGAGAAGTAAATCACTCACTTGGAAGGGCGGAGGGATGACTACATCGACGAAAGAGAAAGGTAATATTTTGACAGAAAATCTATACGCATATTCAAATCAATGTTTTCGAAGTAGCTGATTCCATTTCGATTTTGCAATTAAAACTAGTGGATGAGAGAGGATGAACCAATGTACGAGAGGGGGTAATACGTATTACAACAAAAAAAAAATTATTGACATATCTACATGTTGAGATTTGGTTGAACGAAGTTGAAAAAAAAGTAGTTTTTAAGCATTTTTTAGGAAAAATGCGAAAATTTGAGGTGCTTCTTTTCCTCTGAAAATCTTGACAGTAATGACATTTTTGATTTTAGCTGGATTCAGTGATACAGAAATGACTCAAATGACACCAAAAAAGATCCGATAGCCCAATTACGTAAAATGGAGAAGAGGGCTGAACCTTCCCTGCCTCTTCTATGGGGTTAGGCAATGGCCTCCCAGGTTCGAAAAATTTCTCATGGTATCCTTGTTCACCGTACAAAACTTCATGCCTTTCGCATAATTTTCCATTTATGGCCAAAAAACGCACTTTGCCATTGGACAAAATAAAATTTTTGGAAAAGGGGGAGGGGTGGATCCTTGGGATTGAGGGGTGGGGTATTGCGATGAACTTTCTAGATGTAAAATTTTATTCTGAATACTTGTTGTTATTGCACATTTCGCGCTATCTTCGATATTTCTTACAATTAATGAGAAAAACTCGATTTTGAGTATTTCTGAAAGTACATTTTTGAAATTTGGGGCTTAAGGGTTGCTCCAAATGAAATTTTTGTAATAACCAAAAATGTAGAGAAGTCTTCAATGAAGAACTTTTACTTGAAACATTTTTTTGCATAACCAATAATATGGGAGATACACACATTTTCAAAAAAGGGGGGGTGGACCCTCGGAATGGGAGGGGCTGAAAAAAACGGCACCCAAGCTTATTTTTTTCTAAATACATTCTAGAATAAGAATCAGTCGTCAAATTGCTTTTTACATTTGGTGCGAGCGGAAGCCTTTTTTTGCAGTAATTCGACTATACTATCTAGGGGTCGTGGGTTGAATTTTTAATTTCTAACGAGGCGTTTGTATTTCAAGGGAGGAGAACGTTCTACATTATGCGTTTATTTGATTTTTTCTCACCCGTTGTGATGAGTCTAAATAAGACCAACTGTCTGATGAACCTCTTCCTATGTATGCAAAATTTCCCTTTACGGCATATATCCTTCATGTTTGCGGTGTCTGCATTTGGTAAAGAATTTATGTGCTTTTTTAAACGGCTGTAAGGCGATACGATCATAGGGAAACCATGAGGATTAACTAGCATCATCGAAGTAGCGATCTGAAAATAATTTCAAATTATTTTTTTATTTTTACAGAAAAAATATTCGGAACAACCTTGAAGTTATAAGAATCGGGTTTATTATCTTCTGGAATCATGTACTTCGGTATCGGTACGAAGGGACGTGATTTATTTGAAGATTCGACGTTCCACCAGGTTTGTGGCCATATTTCTATCGAAGAAAAATTCGTGAGTAAAAAAGTAACGATATCAAAGATTTCTGCAGATACTCTCTATTTATTTTGTATCAGTCATTTCTAGAGCTGAGATGATATAATAATGGGTATTCTCTAAAAAACTGTCAAGATATTCCCTAAAAAAATTCTCTAAAAATAACGTGAAATATGCAAAAAAATTTCCTAAAAAATCGAAATTGCAAAAATATTCCCTTCCAGTATGGGTATACTTTTGCAGGTAATTTCATTCCCTATTTTGTTATGGTGATATTGAAGCCAATAAATGAAGAAAAATGACGCAGTCAAGTAAAATTCTTTGAAAAATCAGCGAAAATCCGCTGAAAATCAAAGAATTTCCAACTTTTTTCAGTGACGTTTCACTGATTCGAAATGAGAGAGTATCGTACCTATTTCTATACCTACTCTGCTTACCTAACATTGATCAAATTTGCGTAACAGAATGTAGGTAAATATCAGATTTTTTTTTGAAGTTTTTACTTGTTTTAAGGATTGTTTTGAAATATTTTCTAAAAACAAAGAAAATTACCGAATGTTTCCTAAAAAGGGTCAAAGTATGCTGAAGTACGCATTTATACCTACTTACCTAAAATATGCCGAAATACTACGTCACATTAGAAGAAATTTATCAAAAGTAAAGAGAATTTTTTATGTCAAAATTTTTTTCTTTTTTGTTATATTAAAGATTTAATTTTGGCCCGAATGAATGTTAAATCAAACCTTAAAAAAATTAAAGCAACCATAATATTTTTAAAGAGCCTATTCGCGGTTCTGATTGGTTGAGAAAAATGCGATAAGGAACTCTCAAAACTATTAGTACAGTAGAAATAGGGGGAATAATGGCCATACCCCAACAAATTGCTATAAAAGCGGTTTTTGGTTTATTCTGTAGAAAAGGGTCTATTCTATCACAATACTGAAAGACCTCCCTGATCCTGCCCCCCTAAGTCACTTTTTCCGATGCCACAGCCCCCTCAAAATCAGTTTTTTGCCTTCAACTTTCGAAATTACGCACTTATGAAAAAAAAGTTGAAGAACATAAAAAAACGAACAATTTTGTTATTACAATTTTTCCCTAGGACGTCGTGGAAGGGAGCTAGGGCCTTTGAAAAAATCACAATTTGAAAATTTCCAATTAACAGAAATAATTTTGAAAAATCGGGTTAATCGACTTTAAGGAGCGGTTCTTTTGCATAGTACATCCTATTACTACATAGAATAAGAAAAATGTATAACGGACCCGGACCCTCCGCAGGAAAAGTCGCATTTTCCCCCAAGCGTAGCTCGGCTGCAATGAAAAATTCGAAAAATTGGTTCAAACAAACGTTGTAGAGCGTGAAAAGACGAACATTTTCCTTTTTTTATTTTTTTTCTACGTGGTCTTGGAGGCGAGTTATTGCAAAAAGAAAAAAAAAGCGGTGTTTGAAAATTTCTACTCGATTTTTGAACCCTTCACTTTTGGGGCCCAATTTGGGTTCAGTGGGGGGTCAATTTATTATAAAAATCGAGTTAGGCGGACCCGAAAATCCCAGAAAGTCACTAGTTCGACTATTGGTTCGCTATACATTTCAAATGTACGTACCAGGCATATGTACACATGTGCAATTTATTGAGCTACGCTTGGGGGAAAATGCGACTTTTCCTGCGGAGGGTCCACCCCCCACTTCGAGATCTGGGGTCCGTTATACATTTTTCTTATTCTATGTAGTAATAGGATGTACTATGCAAAAGAACCGCTCCTTAAAGTCGATTAACCCGATTTTTCGAAATTATTTCTGTTAATTGGAAATTTTCAAATTGTGATTTTTTCAAAGGCCCTAGCTCCCTTCCACGACGTCCTAGGGAAAAATTGTAAATAACAAAATTGTTCGTTTTTTTATGTTCTACAACTTTTGTTTCAACTTTTTTTTCATAAGTGCGTAATTTCGAAAGTTGAAGGCGAAAAACTGATTTTGAGGGGGCTGTGGCATCGAAAAAAGTGACTTAGGGGGGCAGGATCAGGGAGGTCTTTCAGTATTGTGATAGAATAGACCCTTTTCTACAGAATAAACCAAAAACCGCTTTTATAGCAATTTGTTGGGGGTCGGACTTGAATTCTACTGCACTATATCTTAATTTTTAAGATATGATTTAACATTCGGGCCTAAGAGTGAATATTTTTTCCAAATTTTAAGTATATGATTTGGAATATCGAAATAAATTTTTCTAATTGAAAGCATGAACATTAGCATCAACCCACGACGCGACGCGACGCTGAAATCACCTCACCACAAATTCCCAAAAAAATTCATTTTAATTTTGAAAATATTTACTTTTCTATTCTTCTTTAAAAATTTTCGTTGGTGGAAAGTGAATATTATTTTCAAAATAGCTGTTTTCTTTTTTGGAAAACAAACTTAATTTTTAAATTTTTTTCAAGTCACATGTAACCTTGATCTCCAATTTCCAAATATTATTTAATACTTAAACAAATTCCCTTCTGTGCATGTTCTCATTTTTCCACAAAACATAATTTCACCCCGGGTAATTTTTTTGGCTTTCAACTATTGGCCTTTGGTATATTTCAGCAGTGTAAAAAATTTTCAGTTCCATCCGTCAGTTTTTCCCCGGACATCGAAGGGTTAATTTATCTTCAAGTACACTTTCCATATCACATGTTTATACATGCATGAATTTGTTGATACTCCTTTACGCCTCGCCCCTCTAAAATACAAAAATTTTGTGAAATTTTGAAGTTGAAAAGTCATCCTTATTTTTGAGTAATGCTTAGAACAATTTATAAACCGCTTTCAAACCAAGTATACGACTGCGACTTTTATTCCAATTTTACCAAAAATCGGTGAATTTTTCCAGTTTTCTCCCCTTTTAACTCAGTCTGCCAATCCTTCGGCAGCACTTAGGAGTCTGCAGACCTACATAGGAGTCGGCAGACCTACATATTCGGATTCAGAGCAAAATATCCTGTAATTTGACACCTATTTCAATCATAAATGTTTTCAGCCAAAGTACATAAAAATTGTGAACTTTCGAGTTTTTGCTGTGCTTAAAAGCAGCAGCTGCGGATCGGCAGACTGGTAGTTTTCGAAATAGGGGTTCATACAACAACTGTTGGGATAGGTCTCAGCTTTTTCAATTATTTCGGCCCATTTTCGGTAGATTTGGCTCCCCGACTATACGATACAGTTGCAGCAGCCTAAATGATCGATTGTGGCGGCGCACAGTGGTCCAGGAGACCCCTCAAAACGCGCGAAATTCAGTATCATAAAAAAAGAGCAATAAAAGTGGGTAAAAATTAGTGTACATATAGTTTTTTTGGTCGTAGATTACGAATCTGGCAGAAAAAAATTGATTCGGGGCAATGGGGAGGGGGTAGGGGAGGTGCTGAAATCGAAATTCACCTAAAATATCGTGTAATATATCGAAATCTAGGTTTTCGAGGTCGTAGATTAAGAATATGACAATAAAAAATTTTTTAGAGGTCATGGGGAGGGAGTGGGGGTGCTCAAATCAAATTTCACCATAATATCGCGTATCATATCGGAATCTTGGTTTCGAGGTCGTAGATTACGAATCCGACAAAAATTTTTTGTGAAAGTAAGAGGGAAGGGGTGGGGGTGGTGAAATTGGAGTTAAACCAAAATATCGTGTAGTAGATCGAAATCTAAGGTATTTTTGCGATTTTAGTAATATAAATTAGACCAAAAGTGTAAGTGCCACGCCTCAGCACGAAAAATGTTATAGGTGAAGTGGTAGTTTCAAGTGCCCTGAACACGATTTTCCAAATAGTTTTTGCGTCCGTGTGCATTATAAGCAAAAATGTGCCTTTTTCAACGATTCTTTCCGTTTTTAATAATTTTTTTTATTTATTAATGTCATTATTTACATGCCGGGAATGTAAAGGGTTTGTAAATAATGACAATACTGGAAAAAAATTACTAAAAATGGAAAAAAATCGTTGAAAAAGGCACATTTTTGCTTATAATGCACACGAACGCAGACGGATGCAAAAACTATTTGGAAAATCGTGTTCAGGGCACTTGAAACTACCACTTCACCTATAACATTTTTCGTGCTGAGGCGTGGCACTTACACTTTTGGTCTAATTTATATTACTAAAATCGCAAAAATACCTTAGATTTCGATCTACTACACGATATTTTGGTTCAACTCCAATTTCACCACCCCCACCCCCACCCTCTTACTTTCACAAAAAATTTTTGTCGGATTCGTAATCTACGACCTCGAAACCCAAGATTCCGATATGCTACGCGATATTATGGTGAATTTTGATTTGAGCACTCCCACCCTCTCCCCATGACCTCTAAAAATTTTTTTATTGTCATATTCTTAATCTACGACCTCGAAAACCTAGATTTCGATATATTACACGATATTTTAGGTGAATTTCGATTTCAGCACCTCCCCTACCCCCTCCCCATTGCCCCGAATCAATTTTTTTCTGCCAGATTCGTAATCTACGACCAAAAAAACTATATGTACACTAATTTTTACCCACTTTTATTGCTCTTTTTTTATGATACTGAATTTCGCGCGTTTTGAGGGGTCTCCTGGACCACTGTGCGGCATGTGAAATATTACCTCACAAAAATCATAGTTTTATGGGGTAAAAACGAGTTTTATGAAAAAAATCATAATGACCATTTCGATTGCAAATTTGATGAGGAATATGTTTTGTAATAACTACTTTGTTGAAAAACACAAAATTTCGTGAGATAATAGCAAAAAACACCTCGGTGGTACATATTTCATGCCCGCACGCGCAACGCAAGTGTGATTTGGAGGTAGACTCTTCAGTATGTTGATATCCAGCAAAAAAATTTCTTATAGGAGTTAGTTGGAATAAACTACCTTTTTTTACATATCCCTCCCAGACTAAGTATAGAAGCTGAAGAAGTGAAGATAGATGGTCAGAGTTTATTTTCAATACATTTAAATACATCAGATGCAGATAATTCTGAAATCACTGAACGTAGTGACCATCATTGTGTTACAGTAGAAGGTGAAGTATTGAATTTTATGATAAAGTATGGAAACACTTACTCAGATATTCAAACCTATACATATATTCACAAATAACTTCACAAAAAGAAAACTAACTAACATAATTAAGGTTCAACTGTTTAAAGGTAACGTGTGTCTCTCAATCACACTAACTGTACTGTACAACTAACTTTTAATGACTAACTCAAAACTGAATATCAACAATGACTTAAACCTAACATCAATGACTCACAATACGTAATACTATGACAAGATAACTAAGCGTCAATAAGACAAAATACAAAAGGTACAAATGGATACTTCAACACTCCCTCTGAATTTAGAGAGTGTGAAACTTAACGATAAATTCACAACATAATAACAATTTTAATAAACACAAAAAAAACGAAAATGTGGTTCGAAAACTAATAATTATAACAAAATTTAATTCTTCTTTGATTCATCATCAGCACTATCTTCCAGGACTCTTAACAATTCTTCTTCCCTGGCATCAGTCATCGGCACATCTTCGGCTACGTTCTCTTCGGCTCTTTCTTGCGATGACAAATCCACTGCCTCGTCATAATTCAATTCGTTGTTTTCTTCTTCCATTTTTGCTACAAGGTTTCTAACTACAGTGTTTATCGGTTATAAGAACCTTGGAAGGAACTAGAGATTTCGTCACTATAACCGATATGTTGTTATAACCGATATTGCTTTTTTTTGATCGATATTTTTATTATGGGGGGGGAGGAGAGAGGGTATGAATTACGAAATAGTTTCATCCCAACAAACGAATTCTTGGGAGAAAAAAATGAGCTAATTGATCCCAAAATGAAGGGTCAAATGAAGAGGAGCAATTGTAGGCTTCAACCCCTGATAATTAAATACTCTGTTGTACACAAAGAGGAGAAAACGGATACAGATATCAAGGCATGTTTTCAAGGACCAAAGAGGCAAAAGTCTCTATACCTTCCAAAAAAAATCGTTTACAGAGCTCGCCGGCCGATCAATTCGAAGAATTGTATTGTAAAATTAACGCCTACCTAAACACCCAAGATTTACAACTAGGGACCAAAGTAAAAACGTTAATATCCGTGACAATCGGTTCCATTCTATTCTCTTTTATTTGTCCATATGTTTTTGTTTGTACATTTGTAACATCCTAGTCTTTATTGGCACGTGTTGGTTTAAAATTCACCAAAAAAAAAAGGTTTTTAATGCCTTTAGGTTCTTACATCAGATATTTTATGCTGGACGGACCAAAAATCTGGTTCTTAAAAGCGATATGTTCTTATAAGTGGTGTTCTTATAAACGATAAAAATTGACATTATGTATTATGGAGTTTTGCCGGGACTTTCAAATTTGGTTCTAAAAAGCGATATGTTCTTATAACCGATGTTCTTATAACCGATAAACACTGTACATTGGATGTTCTTGCCTCTTCTCTCAAACTTTTCTTCGGATCTATCGTGAGGTTTATGTTGGCACTCGGTTTTTCTTCGGCATCGTTCATTTCTTCAAAACCATCATCGTCGAATAAGGCCTGCATTCGCTGGTCAATTCTTTGATCTACTCGTTTCCTATCACTGCTAGTTTAAGGAAAAAAACAGATGAAAATGTAATCTTGTAACAAACAACTTACATAGGTAATAATTAAAATCCAAGAATTGGCGTCAGAAGCTTTTTTGGGGAGGGTGCAAAGTGGGTATGAAGACTTGGAATATCAAATTGCACCCCTAGTGCAATAACAACACATCTCAAAAAAATTGACCTTCGTATTTTTTCCTGAAACGTGCTCATCTTTGATCAGTTTTCAATTTACATCAAAAACAAAGAAGTTCATTTTTTTTTTTAGATGTGCTGTTATTGCACTGGAGGTGCGAAAAGGGAATTATTTTTTGCATAGTTGATTCAAACAGTTTATAGAATTAGCAATCTCTTTCATGCCCGAGCGAAGCGAGGGCGAAGTTTTGAGAAAATTTGATTTTTAATGCTTCAAAAAGGCATTTTTTTACGTAAATTCCTGACTATATACATACGAGGGTCATATACAAAAAAAGGTTCCCTATTTTATTGCCGCGCTCGGTTTCAACCAAAACGAATGCACTTTGGAGGGGTATAGATGCATCCCTTGGCTTTCATTTAAGACCAGTTTCACGTTTCTAGCTTATGTGTAACATGTGTAGTGCGCGTTCAACCATGAGTGAAAAAAATCCAGGACGTCAGGATTTTTCATAATTGGAAGATTTTTTGTTGAAAATTTGTTACACACGTTTTGATGTAATTTTTTAGGGCCACACTTCGATGTTGATTGCCTATGAATTTCGATGGGTGGTTTACCATCTTTATTGAGAAATTGAATAACACCTTGAAGAACTTCGCTGGACGGAACGAAAAGGTAGGTACTCATGGTTGAACGCGCACTACACATGTTACACATAAGCTAGAAACGTGAAACTGGACTTAAATGAAAGCCAAGGGATGCATCTATACCCCCTCCAAAGCGCATTCGTTTTGGTGGTTGAAACCGAGCGCGGCAATAAAATAGGGAACCTTTTTTTGTATATGACCCTCGTAATTATCAAATGTGATTTCTTTCATGCCCGAGCGAAGCGAGGGCGAAGCTCTGAGAAAATTCGATTTTTCATGCTCCGAAAAGGCACTTTTTCACGTAAGTTTCTGACGCCAAATGGGGGCGGGGGGTCCAGACCCCCATAGGTATCTGTGTCTAATATTGAAGATTTTCACATAGATTAAGCAGTTAAAAATGGATTGCATGTTTTTGCCCTGGGAGGGGGAGAGGTACAGGTAGCTGAGGAGGAAACATTTGTGAAGAACTTCAATTAATTTAGGTAATTCTGAAAAATCCTTGGAATCAGTGGCGGTTTTGGAAGGGAAAATCCAAGGAAGTCAAAAAGTCAGCATTGCCAGAAGAGAAATTAAAAAAATCGCCCTTTGTCTTTTTTAAATAAAATCGCTAGAATTACACATGAAACTTGTTGATATCCTAAAAAAAGAGTTTTAGATTTTGAGATTATACTGAAAATTTTGAATTTTTTTGTAGAAAAATGAAAGAATTGATGAGCCCTAGCGGAGCGAGGCGATTTTTTTTTTTAAGCTGTATTTAAAACTTGAAATTTTACCAATTCCTCTAATATTTTGTTGTTTTGAGATGAAATGTGTAATTTAAAACCAAAATCAGACAAAAAATCACCAAATTCACCAATTTTTTAGAAATCACTCATTTACCATTGTGAAAATAAAAATAGGGAAATAGAACTATATTTTTAGGGTGGAATTTTATTTAATTTGGCAATTTTTTCTAGGCACATTTTATCAAAAAAGCAATGTTGAGAAAAATTGTAAGTTTTGAAAAAATTCAAGGAAGTCTGACTTCCCTGACTTCCCTTGGAAAACCGCCACTGCTTGGAATACATACTGCTAGCAAATTTTAGCGAAACTACTCCCAATAAAATATTCAGCTTACTCTTTTAAATGTACTAATAATTATTGTAGATGTCTACCTCGTTGTATCTGGGAACTGAATTTAGTTTTGGCCAATGTTCTGCTGTTTCTATTATATTGGAGCCTCTCTGTAACAAAATCAAATCATGTATTCACGAGTATTTCGACACTATTTCCATACACTAATCAAAGTAAAACTTGTGACATTTTTTTCCATGCTGTACCTACATTTGATGAAATCTCTCAGAAGTTTTTCGACTTTGTAATACTACGTTTTCAGCGGACTTCCCGCTCTAGCGGGAATCCGCTATTGCGTTCATAAGGGTTTTTTAGCGGACTTCCCGCTCCAGCGGGAATCCGCTATTGCATTCATAAGGTTTTTTTTATTTATTTGTTTGTTTGTTTGTTGAAGCCTTTTTTTCTGACGCGATTTCTCTCGCTAAACTGAACAGATCGGGCTGAAATTTTTACAGTAGGTGTAGTTCATGCAGGAGAAGAGCGGTGCAATTCTGTGCACAGAAAACTGAGCTTTTTAGCATTAAAGCTCATTTTTGAGACTTTTTTTCTGACGCGATAACTCACGTTAGAGTTGACCAATCGACTTGAAATTTTTACAGTTGTTATAACGTACATGGGAGAAGAGTGCTTTGAAAGTTGAGCTTTACGAGTTCAAAGTTTATCCAGTTTTTCGAAAATATCTCGCGAACGGCACATCGTAGAGGAAAATGGAGGCCAAAATGTTAGTCAGGAATTTCATGCTCTACAACTTTGGTTCTGAGGACTTTTTCTTAAAAGCTCACCATTTACGAGAAAATTGAGCTCAAAGTTTGAAGGCTTGTGATTGGTCAACTTTACTGATGCGATTTAATCATATTTCTCAACAAGGGGTCGGCAGATAAAAAGCTCCGTCACGCCAGCCCCCCCCCATTTGGGGGAGGGGGTGAAAATGGTGTCAATCGTTTGTGCACGTTTGTGCACGCAATTTTTTCGTTTGTGCTCCCCCCCTTCATACCGTAATAAAAAATGGGTTTGGGGGGCTGGCGTGACGCAGCCCCCCCCCCAGTAGAGCAAATGAGCCCAAAATGGTGTCAATCGTTTGTGCTTCGTTTGTGCACGTTTGTGCACGCAATTTTTTCGTTTGTGCTCACCTCCTTCTGGGGGTCAAAATGGAGAGGGCTGGCGTGACGCAGCCCCCCCAGTTGAGCAAATGAGCTCAAAATGGTGTCAATCGTTTGTGCTTCGTTTGTGCACGCAATTTTTTCGTTTGTGCTCACCCCCTTCTGGGGGTCAAAATGGTGGGGGCTGGCGTGACGCACCCCCTCCACTTTGAGCAAAGGAGCTGAAAATGGTGTCAATCGTTTGTGCTTCGTTTGTGCACGTTTTTGCACGAAAATTTTTCGTTTCTGCTCCCCTCCTTCTTGAGGTGAAAAGGGGTGGGGCTGAAAAGATGATACAGCAGGCGGCCAAATCGAAAGAGTTGGAAAATTGAAATGCATGTCATTCGTTTGTGCTTTTCATGGTGAGGTTTGTGCTCGTAAAAAACTAACCACATTCCCTCATCCTTTATTTTCTACCCGATTTATTGATCCCCCCCTCCATTTTATCCTGTTTGAAAAAGTCCTCATTTTGAAAAGACAGTGCTCATTTCTTTTGGATCGCAGAAGTCAATTTTTTTTAAGGCTCTCTCAACTTACCAATATAACATTCAAATAAATTAATTGAGTTTGAATGAATTCCGAGAGAATTTTTTTATTCTCGCCTGTTTTATGCGTATTGCTACGTAGCTAGGTACTTACATAAAAATATGTACATACGTCCGTGAATACCGTACTTTCCACCAGTGCGCCGTGGAAAATATAACGCTTGGGTGCGGTGATACTTGGTGGAAAAAAAATGTTGGGATTTTTTTGGGGACCCCCCGCCCTTTGGGGAGGTGTCAGGGAAGTTCTAAATTGAGAATTTTTCATAAAAATCGAGTGTGGTATCAAAATCTACATTTTTTACCCGCTAAATCCGTTTCCGATGTTACTCTATCAAAACCTCCAAAATGGGCCCATTGGGGAGGTGTCAGGGAAGTTCTAAATTGAAAATTTTTCATAAAATTCGAGTGAGGTATCAAAATTTACGTTTTTTTTTCTCAGAGAGTTCGTTTCCGATATTTCTTTATCAAAACCCTCAAAATGAGCCCATTGGGGAGGTGTTGAGGAGGAGCCAAATTGAAACTTTAACAAAAATATCAAGTGGGGTGTCGAAATTCATGTTTTTCGACCTCTTGATTCCATTGTTTAGCTCATTTTAACTCTTAACTGAAATCAGTTTGCTTTTGTCTTCTTATTGATTTTTTTACCAGTTGCCGCCACTACATTATCTTATCTCCTTTTCAATATGTGACCCGTGCAGGGAAAAGGTACCTAAAGTCGGATTTTTCAAAAATGAGTTTTTTGGCTTAAATGATAGGGGAGACTATGCGGAACATTTTAAGACCTGGATGAGCATCCTAAGTCAATTTTTCGGTGAGATAGAGACATTTGAAAATTAGAAAAAATCATGACATTCAAAAAAAAAAATAATCGAAAAAACACGTTTAAAGCTTCGTAGAGGTCTGAACTACCTAAAAAAGCGAAAAAAAATTTTTTGAAAAAAATTGCCCATTTTTCATATTTTTGTCTCTAACTCAAAATTATGTTTTCCGACTTTAGGTACCCTGTCCCTGCACGGGTCACATATAAGAATATTCTCCCCTGTCATTTGTGTATTCAACGTTTTCTGAAGCAGTTTATTTATCGTGTATTTTTTAATTATTATATTACAATTTGTTTTGTGATGGAAACTAGCAACACCTCTCCTATTTTCGGGGGTTTTATAAAAAAATATCGAAAACGGACTCTCTGGGTAAAAAAAATGTGAATTTTAATATCACACTCGATTCGTATGAAAAGTTTTCGATGTGACCATTCTTTGACACCTCCCCAATAAGCCCATTTTGGGAGTTTTGAAAAGGAAAATCGGAAACGGACTCTTTGAGGGAAAACACGTGAATTTTGATACCACACTCGATTTTTATGACAAATTTTCAATTTAGAACTTCCCTGATACCTCCCCAAAGGGCCCATATTGGGGTTTTTGATAGAGTACCATCGGAAGCAGATTTCGCGGGTAAAAAATGAGGATTGTGAGAAGATTAGAACCACTTCGTCGACAGAAGGGTTAATCTCTCTCGGGTATTCTCTTAGAATTACCACCTAGAAACCTCCCAGTAGCATCTGGATCTACTGGGATTTGCAACACATATTACTAGTTAGAATCATTAACACTTTTCACTGATAAAATCTTTATTAACATTATAGAATCATTTAACAAAACACTTTTAGAAACATTTAACTTACACGGTAGGGAAAT